>JAJTUV010001871.1:55000-240020 GCA_021653895.1 Mastomys natalensis | reverse complement strand
AACCCGACCCTTCTCTACCCCCACAGTCACAAAGGGTGGCTGCCCCCCCCTTTTAAAAGGGAAAAATGAAGCACAAACAGGCTAGGTAACTTGCCCTTCAACTCTACAGCCTTTAAAAGGGAGCTGCGCTTTAATGTGACCCTGCGCGGCCCCTGAACCTTCCATGTCTACTCTCGTGGAGGATCAAAAGGACCCAGACCACAGAAGGACAACATGTCCATCCATTAAATGGGGGACAGGGACTCTGTCTCCACAGCCTCCCATTCCACTGCAGGGGTCTGGCTATCTGCAATAGTACCAGGCACACAGTAAAAATTAAAAAAAAAAAAAAAAAAGACATAGCTTATTGCCCTAAATAATAAAATACACTGGGTGGTTCCTCTTAAATTAAACTTAGACCATTGAAATGATGTGGCCATGCCCTCTAAGGAATAGCCAGGCTCAATAATGGTGGTGCTAACTGTTCGGACACACTTTCAACCTCTAAGTCGCACTCTGGTCAGAGGCTCTGTGCCTTGGCACATTCTTCTGCCAATGATCTGAAGGAGAACAACAAATGCTGTTGCTATCACAGCTGCTGCTGCTGCTGCAAATAACACGGCAGGTGATCAGAGTCACTGAGGCCTGAGTGCTGTGGGTGGTAGCTGGGCTTCCATGGAGAGAAAATGGACCCTGGGCTTACGTTGCCAAGCCTGTAATTATCTCAGTCCTTTTGAAGCCAGTAAAAGGGGGAAAAATAAATATTTCAGAAGCACATTTCCTAGCAGGCAAAGCAAGGCTCTCAACAAACACAAAGGGCGCACACATCACCTGCTCGGCAAAAAACTGGAAACCCTTGTCCTCTCGGATGCATTCGTACGTTTCTCCAAGGACCGGGTTAAACGGCTTGCTGCCTGCTCGGAAGTAGCTGGATGCATACGCAGAGATGGCAAAGGCTGCCACGTATACCTGTGGACAGAAAGAAGGAAGGGACTGGCTTACTTCTGTGTCACCAAGAAATCTGTCATAAAGAAATAGAGCCTCTATTTCAGAAAGACAAGGATTGGCCTTTGATTTAAAGACAATTCAAGCAACTTAGGTTTACAACTGTAGGTGTAAATAATGTTCATTTGGGCCCAGAGGCAAGTCAACCAGTTTAAACTGCCTATTTATTTTGGTGACTGAAATCTGGAAGCCAAGATCTGATTGAGGAGACAAAATGCATTCAACAGCAGGGCCAACACTAAAGCCCCTACATGCAGCCAGGCAGTGCGGGCAGACCCGATGTCAGGGTGTCGGGGCAGAAGGTGAGAATAGAGGGAAGTCAAAGGGTCCCCTAAATTCAGAAATACAATACACTCAACTAGTCACCAACTGATATAGCAGAAACTCAGAAACTTAACATTCACAGGGACCAAAAGAACTGTGAGAGTCACTGTCACACCTTGGGAAGCAACAGCCCAGAGACAATGTGAAGTTCTGTCTTTCTGTGAGGAAAACTGACAGGTGAAGGAGGAAGAGGGAAGGAGAGGAAGAGGGAGAGGGAAGAAAAGGGGAGGGGGGAGGAGGTATGAGAGGAGGAGGAGGAAGGAGTACGAGGGGGAAGGGAAGAAAGGGGAAAAGCAGGAGAATGGGAGAGGAGGGGGGAGAGAGAGGAGGGGGAAGGAAGAGGAAGCATAAACCGTATGTGCACGTGGGATTAGCAGAGCCCTCTCCTGACCATCACCATGGGGATTCCAGCATGTTCTTCAGCTGTTCTTTCAGAGTTTCAAAGGAAACAGACAGATCTTCTTGTCTGTATTTTGTTTTCCCCTCAAAGTTATATGAACATGGGAACAGAGATTTATTTTCAATACCAAATAGTAGCAGGTCTCAAGATTCTTCTCTGAACACCCTTTGGGGTGTGCTCTGCTCAGCTCAGTCTCATCTATAACCAGCTGTGTTTATATGTGTGTGTGCACGTGTGTCATGTGCATGGAGTAAGCGTGCATGTGGAGGTGAAAGGTCAGCATCACGTTGCTCCCCGCCATATTTCTTTGAGACGGGGTCTGTTACTGAACATGGGTTCACTAATTTGGCCAGCAAGCTCCAGGAAGCCACCTGTCCTGCCACCTTCCAGGGCGAAGGGTTACCACTCCGCCAGTCTTTACATAGGTTCTAGGGATCAAAGTCAGGCCCCCGTGCTTATGCCGCAAACACATTACTGGCTCAGCAGTCTCTGCTTCTCTCTCTGTCTCCTTAGCTTTTGACGCACCAAACAGTAAGCTATGTGGAATTCTATGTGGAATGCCAAACCCCTTGAGTCTCCTTTAATGTGTAAGATACAGGGCTGGAGAGGTGGCTCCTTGTTTAAGAGCACTGCTGCTCCTGCAGAAGACCAGAGCACCGTTCCCAGCACCCACATGGTGGTTCACAACCTCCTTAACTCCAGTCCAAGGGGATCCAACACCGTCTTCTGCCTTCTGAGGGCTCCTACACACATGGGATGCACATAAACTCACTCATGCACACTCATGCACAAATATGTTGCAACAAACTAGAGAACACAGTGTGATCCGTTGATACTGGAAGTAAGGAGAGGCAGGTAGAACAAATTCTTCCCTTTGGTGAGAACGTGGTGACTCAAAGCAGAAAAGGAAACATCTGGGCTGTGGCTTTGGCTCCTTGGTGGTACTCAGGACATTTGGTCTTGCTTGAAACTTTCTTATTCTCTTTTTGGTTTTTTTTTGAGACAAGACATCATATTATGAGGTCAGGTCATGTTGGCCTGGAATTGCATCAATACTCCTGCCTCAGATTCCCCAATGTGGGATTCCAGGCTGGAAACACTGTGCTTTCCCACAAATATCTGTTCACGGTCAAGTGCAGGGATCAATTGCTGAACATCTTAAGGGTTCTAAACTGCCACAGGAGAGAGACACACTTAAGAATATTTTCATGTTCAAAGCGAATCATTTTCTTTGAACCAAGGTGCCATAAATGTCGACTTTTACCATTTGCCTTAGAGGCTTCCTGTCTCCTGTCTTCAGCAGACACTCTCTGGGGAATTTAACAAAAAGGGCAAAATCACAACTTGTGGTTTTTGACACTTATGCTCACTAGTATCAAGAGAGAAAATCTCTTTGATGAGAAGATCTCAGACATCAAGCCAAAATGACCACAGAATGTCTCTTTTAGCAAGATCTGAGGGTCCCCTTTCATTTCTAAATCATGGCAGCTAAGAAGCTCTATGAGGGTCAGAACTGTGGGCTGTGTGGAGTCTGAGGGGGTTTGCATCCTCTGTTGTAGGGAGTGTGGGACACTGTTGCCTAGTTCCGTGAAGCCCCACCCATGTAGGGAGGTTCCTCTCAATTTAGCCAGTCAGCAAATAGCAAGTGAGAACTCTGCATGGGGGCAGGGGGGAGCAGGGAAGGGGCTGGTGGGACACTGAAGTCCCAGCTCACTACACAGGAATTAACTGATCACCAGCTCACATATGAGGAAGCTGGAAGAACAGTTTCCAGAACAAAATCTTTAGGAGTTTCACAAAGTTGTTTATTTAAATAATTCTATAAGGGGGGAGGGAGGGAGAGAGAAAGAGAGATGAATATTTCTGGTATAATGGTGTAAAATGTTCTTCTGTGAATGATATTTTCCAAAAGCGTAGGAACGAATGGGACAATTCCAGAAATAAACAAAAACATTCTCAAGGGAAATTTACTCTGGATGACAGAAACAACTCAAGAGATTAAATTCTGAGGGTAGTAAAAATAAACACAGTTTAAAGCCATGTTTTCCAGCCAGGCCTATCAGAACCATCAGATGGAAGCTTCCAGAGAAAGAGCAAGCACAAGAAGAGCAGAAACAACCGCCCCAGGCACCAGCTGCAGGAGCCCCTTTGCTTCCCCAAGACAGTTTCTGACACGGTGGCTGCTCACAGCCAGGCAGGGGTGGGTTGCATATTTTCTGAGAAATGGCCATGATCTCTAAGGAGCAATGAGAACGATCTCCAGAATGGCTCCGGAGACTCGTGTGGGAGGTGGGGGCCTCACCATCCTCTCCAGGGGACTGGGGATGCGCGCGGCCTTGTCCAGAAGCTCGCTGTATTCCAGCTCCTCGCAGAGTCGCTGCAGTGTGTTTCAGGGGCTCGTTCAGCTCCACCGGCATGGCCACCTTGGACAGGTCCTTCCCAATGTTGTTCCGCAGGATGCTCCACACGCTAACGCTGCTGGTGTTGGGACCGGGCGCTGGCAGGCTGGTCCTCCTTTTGGACCTGGTTTCCTCGCCACTTTCGAGAACAGGCCCTGAAAGGAGGAAAATCTGATTGACTCCGGGAAGTTTTAGTTTTTATTTCACCATTTAAAGTCACCCATGAATATGGTTTTCCCTAGCAAGTACCATCAGAACTCAGTTATCCAGTGTATGAACGAAAGCTGAAAAGTGACAAAAGAATTCTGGACAATTAAATAGCAAAGCTCAGGACTAGAGTGCAGCTCCGTAGTAGAGCGTGTGTTCCTGGACCAACCCCCAGCACGGCTAAATAAGTCAAACTACTCCTGGGGAAACCTTTAAGTTCCGACTCAAAAGCTAGCTCCTCACAGCTTCCATACTCAGGATAGGAACGGAAGTAGGGTTTCTATGCCAATAAGAGGTTGGTATAAACTCATCAAATTCTAAAAATCAACTCTGTGTGTTTTACCGCTTTGTTTGAGATGTGGGTCTTATTCTGTAGCCCAGGCTAGCCTTAGACTCACAATCATCTGTTTTCACATTTCCAGTACTGGGATAGCTGTGTTCTACCTACTGGCTAAACTGTATTTATTCTAAAAATATGAGAAAAAATAGTTTCCATCTATTATTCTACCAACCCAGATAGTATCCATTTACGTTTGGAACTATTGGTAAGTTCGGGTATTCATCATTGGTAAGTTAGTATTAACTCATACTGTATGGGCCTTTTTATGTTTTGCTTATTCAGCTGTCTGAAATACATTTTGCTTATTTAAGTTCTTCAATAGTATCATTTTTAGTAATTGTAAAAATATTCCATGTTATAGACATGTACATAACATGTATCAAATCACTCCTTACTGTTGGGACATTAAGTTTTTCTCTGTGTTCAGCTATGATGCAAAAATAAATGAATAAATAAATAAACGCAAAGAAAACCCAACAACAATCAAGACTAGTGAATATCACAAATTTCCCTGTCCTTCAATTATTTTATCAGCACATGCAGGTGAAGACTGCCGTGAGAGGCTTAAATGCATTTAGACTTTTGGTTCATGCGATTCGAATGTTATTTAAAAGGCAACTGAGTAGATGTGGAATAACCCCAACCCTAGCCCACATGTTGAAGATCTAATTCCCCAGCTATGGATTCAGTTATGGGGAGCTGGTTGGATCAGGAGATTGATGGTTTGATCCAGGACTTCTGCTTTATAGTGAGTGGACAATAGGTGGGGCTGGAGAGAGCAGTGCCTGGACCAGCTCCTTCTTCCTGCCTCTGCTTCAGGGCTCCATGAGGTGAGCACCTCTGCTTCATTACGTCATCTCCATCACTACTCCGCCTCTCCACAGACCACAACAATGGGGCAAATGACCAAAGACCAAAACCTCTGAACTCATGAGTCAAAGGAAACCTTCCTTCCTCTAAACTTTTCATTCACCTCAGGAGATTGTCAGTGACAAGACCCCCGACTAGCACTGGCGTACTGCATTTCACACAAGACAAGAGCACTGCGAGCCATCATCTCCTGAATCCTTCCCAAGCTGGTCATTATTTGTTTATTGCCCTCTACCATGGTACTTTCAGACAAGGTATTTTTATATACCCCAGGCTAGACTTGAACTTGTGGTTCTCCTGCCTCAGCCTGCCAAGTGCTGGGATTCCAAGTGCCAGCCTCCATACCTGGCACCACTGTTTGTTTTAAATGCTGTCAAATTGCTAGGAGGACACTATCCTCTCCTGATTAACTGACACTGGAGAACTTTCTGGTGAGTTCTAGAATGCTTTCATGGGCATTTCTTTCCTTCCTTTTGTTTTTGATGTCTGCTTTTTTACAATTTCATCCTGACTTGGCATTTATTTCTAAACCTGGTCCATGGAGGTTTTAGTGAATGACGTGTTTATGTTTACGTGCATAAAACTGCCCACCGCTTTGCCTCAAGGTCTGACGGCTCTTTCCTGTTCTGTGTCTCTTCAAACGGTATCTTTTCGATGTACCGATGAACGGATAACACACCGCTTTCCGGTGTGTGCTTATTTATTGAACATAAACACTCATTCGTGCACTGCACAGCCGATCCCCTGAACAAGGAGGCAGCCTTGATGAACTGAAAAGCCCAAAACTGGGGCCATGCTGTGTAGTCGCTCAGTTAAGGCATCCAATTAAGTGCCACATTTACTTTAATTGGTTAAATGAGCAAAGATCTGACACAGGTGTGCAGCTGAAAATGACAGCGTCTTTAGAAACAACCTTGCAGGCAAGTCTCAGATTTTCTTTGATTGACTGGTCTAACATTTCAAAGTCGCCCGGCTGCTGCTCACCCACACCTTGCTTTCACTGTGCTGTGGGTCACCTCAGCCTCTGACATGTGTTCCTCTTCTGAGCTTTTAGGATAGTTCTTGAAGACAACAATGTCATTATGCCCATTTTACAGGTGAAGGAAGAAGTAAGGCACAGAGGAGGGAAGAGCACACGCAACCAACAGCGACGAGAGATAGGCCTGGTACTCAGAAACTCCCTTCAGTCCACATTCTCAGTGGCTTCTAGGACCTTTGGCCCAGAAACGGGTCCTGTCACATGACCTGTGCTATTTTGGGAAAGAAACTGATAGGAATCATCCAGACCACGAAGTGGCCCCGGTGCACTCTGGGGGATTCCAGTGTAATAACTGAAGAGCTCCTGGTTCAGTTTTTTTCATTTTCATTTCTCCCCTGATACAGAGTCTCATCTGTCAAACAGGCTGGACTTGAACTCTCTATGCAGTCAAGAATGCCCTTGAATTTCTGATCTTCCTGGTTCTACCTCCCTAATCCTGGGGTTACAGGCAAACAAAATCATGTCTGACTTTATGTAATGCTGGGCATAGAACCCAGAACCTCATGCGTCCCTAGTAAGCACTCTACCAACTGAGACACGCCCACAGACAGAATGTGTGTTCGTTCTTCTTCCCTCAGTAGGCAAACTGAGTTGTAGGACACAAATCAAGGTTATTTCTGCAGGCATCTTTTCAAGATGTCTAGAAACCCTGTCACCATCAGAGACTGTCTGCAGAGGACTGAGGACATCTGATTCCAGTGTTCAAGTTCAGGATGAAGGAAGATCTGCCCAGTATGTGCTGTATTCGAGCCAAGCAGCTACAGACTAAGCTAGAAAAGCAGCCTGACTGCCTAGCTGTGCTCATCTTGGCTGCTGCTAATGCACCATAGCCATTGTCGAGGTCTGGACCAACCCTCCTTCCGGCTTTACCTCTGCCTCCGAGAGATGGGGGAGGGGCCTCAGCATCTGTCATCCTCCTAGGTAGCTGGAGCACCATTCCAGTGCTCACTGCACTCTGTGCTGATAGAGGGACCAAGTGACGGTTCTCATTTCCTTTCTCATTCTCTGTCTTCATAGAAAATAACCCGCATTCGTATCCTTGACCTTCTACTTCAAACTCGTGGAGTTTCAGGTTTTCCTATCGAGGGACGCATCTCTACAGAGCACAGTCTCTTCCTTTCAACATGTAATGCTGGAAGGAGGCTTTGTAGACTGTGGGAAGCTACTCACCTGCCGTTTAATCCCGAAGCAGTGGCTCTGTAGTGTTTAGATAATCCATCAGCATAGTTCACAAACATTAGCTGAGCGGAGACACTAAAATAGAGGCCCTGGTACAGTCCCTGTCCTCTGTGTAGCTATGAAAATGGGTGGTGGATGGTGATTTCAGTGTTGAATGTGGCAAACCAGAAACCAACACTGAGACGGTCTGATATTGAGGGACCTGTGCAGAGGACTGTGTGCCCAAGTGAACTATGAGCATCTCTCTAACCTGACTCTATTCTGCTTCCTGAAGTCATATGTTGCTTAGGATTGGCCAGACACTCCAGAGACCCCATGACTTCAATTCACATTATGATATACCTTTCTTTAAAAACGGCATTCATTTATTTATGTAGCATTCATGTGCTATGATGTGATGTGATGTGATGTGTGTGTGTGTGTGTGTGTGTGTGTGTGTGTGTGTGTGTAGAGGACAACATATGGTGTCAGTCCTTTCCTACTGTGAGGACTCCAGGGATCAGACTCAGACTGTGGCAAGCACCTTTACCCACTGAACCATCTTGAGAGTCTCTGAAGTAGATTTCTTGATCATTTTCCTTTTTAGGATTAAGCAATGACCGGAGAAGAGGTAGGAGTGTATTATTTTGAATAATCCAAAGCTAAATATTACTTAGACTTTTTAGTTACATATACCCTATAAAATTCTTAAATTATAACAACAGACAAAACAGAATATCCTATATTGAACTTGCAGAGAAAATGCTCAACTGTGCAACGGAGACAATTGTTTTATATACACACACACATACACACACACATGCACACATAAACACACACACACACGTCAGGCATGGCACTTATCTCAGCACTGGGAAGGCATGGATAGGTGGATCCTTAGGGGTCCTGGGCCAGAAAGCCTAGTCTAAGTGACAAGCTCAAGTGTCAGCATGAGATCCTGTATCAAAAACTAATAAATATGAATTACAGTCAGGATTGACCCCTAGCTTACATACACGCAGGTGTGAAATCATGTATGTGTACACACACACACACACACACACACACACACACACACACACACACACACAGTTGCAGGCTTCCAGAGATCCCGTAATGTAACACTTACCCAAGGTCTGTCTTTCATTGTCTAAATCGTTGCTGAGGTTGTCTAAGGACAGATTATCACTTATGTCACTGACATATGAATCGTCATCAGAGATCTGTGGGAAAGAAGAGACAGCACACATGAAAGACAAGGCCGACAAGAGCAGCCTTTCTGAAACCCTGCTCCAAATGACCAAGTACACCCTGCCTCTCATTACAAATCCACAGTAATAATTTGGGGTTCTATTTTTATAGAACATTACCCCCCCAAAATCTGCCTAAGTAATGCTGGAAGGAAGGAAGGAAGGAAGGAAGGAAGGAGGAAGGAAGGAAGGAAGGAAGGAAGGAGGAAGGAAGGAAGGAAGGAAGGAAGGAAACGCTTAAGGTTGAGGATTCAGGGTAGGAGTGCTTGCCTAGGATGGAGAGGGACACAAGTTTGATCCCAGCACAGGGATAAAGGAAAAAGAGATAGGAAGAAGGAGGAGAATAGAGGAGGGAGGAGGAAATCCTTCGATATTTTGGTTTTCACAAGAAAACAAACAGGACAAAAACTCCAAAGCTACTGCTGTCGTCATAAAAATTCATATCTCAAAGCATCAGAACATGCTAATACTTAGGAAATGGAATGGACAACTAGTTTTTGACTCATTGTGAAAACATACTCTTCATGGGAATTAATACATAAACAAAATCATATTTTTATTAAATCATATTAAATATATATATTCTCTATATTAATGAGTAACAATTGCTAACTATGGGCTTGCCTATTCGAAAGTAAGGTGTTTTATACATCCCTTTAAAACGTTTATAGTATAAAGTAATATAACGGACTCATCAGACAGTAACTAATAAATGATTAACATAAATTCGAATGATTATACCCCCTCTCTTGCTCTTGCCTTCCTGTTCCTGCTCTCTCTTTGGCCGGCTCTACCCTTCTCTATCTTCTCTTCTCTCTCTCTCTCTCTCTCATCCTTTCTCTGTTTCTGTCTATCTTTGTCTCTTTGTGTCTGTCTATGTATCTCTGTCTCTCTCTCCTCTCTGTCTCTCTCTCCCTCTCTGTCTCTCTCTCCTCTCTCCCTCCCCTTTTCTCTGACTCTACTACCCTCTTAAACTCCCCTCCCCATGCCCTGAATAAACTATTCTATACTAAAATAAATAAATAAATAACCCACACAGAATATAAACAGCTCCAAGTATAGGTAGAATTCATAACTAGTAGTGGGAACTTGCAAAAAGTCTAAGAGACAGAAACAAAAGAGAAGGCACATTTTCCACGTTTTCCTTCTAGCTGATTGTACTGCTTTGTGTTTGAGTGTGAGCTACATCAGACCCTCGAAGAGGAGGGTCCTCCATGGGGTGGAGCCATAGGGTCCAGCATTTTTTGCTAACAAATATTTACTCAGTGGTTTGGTGAGCAAATTCATAAAGGAAATGACTGAAAACAGTGTTCCAACCTCATTTTCTGAAGAGCTAGGAGACAGCAGAACCTCCTGGGCATCGAAAAAACTCTGAAAGGGAGTCAGTGATGGAAAGCCTGCTCTCGTTGGAGAGCTGGTGCACCAGGGTTCGGCCTTCTTCATCCCGGGAGTTTTCCTAGCGGAAGAGCAGAAAAGAAAATTGCATGGATTTAGAACAGTCTCGAGAGAAACAAACTACGCAAAATGATTTGACTGCACAAACACCGGGTCACAGGCCCATGCAAGCAGGAGACTCAGCTTCCAAAGAGAAGTGAGCCTCACAGAAACAAAAACGAGAAACAGAGTTCTCTACCAGGCAGAGACTTCAGTCACAGGGGAGAACTTTGCTCAGGCACATGCCATAAATGTCAAGCACAAACCAGCTGTGTTCTGCTGAGGAGCAGGAGGCTCCAAGACTTTTATTACACATCCTCTCATTCTCTACTGCTCGGCGGCCTTCCTTCCATTCTAAACTTTGCTCAACACAAGGCTGACTTCAAGCAGGGTGTCCTAGTGCATACGCAGAGGCTGATGTGCTGCTTCCAAGGGTCCATCAGCAAATGAATTCTGTTTTGGTCCAGAGGTGCCCAGGGTGGTAGACCATCCCTTATTCATAGAGGAGCGGGAATAATTTCCTTGTCTCCCTCTACCCACAATGACTCTTAAAGGGAAGGAAGCCTCAGGCCCTGGTATGACTAACAATTTAGCAGAGCAACACTCTACTCTTTCCTCAGGTTCCCCCATTCTCCACTCCACTGAGTCCAGACTCATGCTCAGGGAAGGATCCAGATATTCAATAAGTTTGCTTTCTGTTCAATTTGCAAGTAAAATTTCAACCCCGTTCAATGAATTAAGCAAATATGTGCACACAGTCAATCTCAGAGGAACATGGAGATTAGGCAAGGCTTCCAACCTGTGGGCATGTACACAGTAGACAAGACCCATCAACAGACACGGGCTACACAAGTAGAGGGGAAAGAGACCTTAACTATGACTCATGGGAGCTAGACCCTGATTAGGACTAATTTAAGACACGGTAATTCCCTGGAATTGAGTCCCTAGTTAGCTCAGGTACTTTACTGGCCGGTTGTGGCAGCTCTTGTCATCATCTGGCAACGGAATGACAGAACAGGCTGGAAAGGCAGCCCAGGCAGATGCTGTCAAACCCAAAGGTCTCATGAGTTCAGGATGTCCTGCTCAGCTCATCCACACACCCTGTGCGGAAGGAGATCCACAAGGACAGGAGGCCTCAGCAAAGCTTCCTAAGTAATAAACAACAATAAGCCCCTGGTGTTGAACTGACTTTGGGAACAGAGGAAATTCTGCACCTCTTGCCTTAGAGTCTTTCTATGTCAGTCCAAGGTATGGGTTTAAATACCTATACAGCCTCTAAAAAAGTCAACTTTCCTTCTTCCCTGTAAATATCTCCAAGTATGGCAGCTGCTTGCTTTCAATTTTTTTTTTTAATTAAAATACAATTACATCATTGGCCCCCTTTTCTCCTGTTAGGGTAAAAAATAAAAAACATCTTGAGACACAGAGCAAGGAATTCATGATCAGCAGAGACCACTAACAACTTGTTAAAATTAGCCATAATAATAATAATTTTGAGCCTCTTCAGTGGCAGAGTGACCAAAAACGAAAAAGAAGCAAGGACACAAAGACATACAAGTCTAAACAAGAAAATGAGTAATGGGTCATCTGGTACTCTTGAATCTGAGGATTCATGGTCAAAAATAACTAGTCTACGCAAATTGCTGATGTTTAAAATATCCAATCATGTGTAACCGCGCCAAATCTCCCTGCTCTTCCCACCCCTACTGAATCCCTGTCTCCTGCATGAGATATGATTCGAACCGAGGGGCCCCTCGTTATTAAAAAACTACCTTTTTGCAAATGCATCGAGATGGTCTCGTGTGTCCTTGGGTGGTAAGCCTATTCCCAGATCAGCATGAGGGACTCCCCCTTGTGAGGCCCTTTTATCTCCCTCTGACCTTTCCCATGTAGTAACCTTGTTCTCATTCATGGCTTCTACTTTAACTGTACCCTCCCCCCCCTCACCTGCCCCTCCCTCTCTCTCTCCTCTCTCTCTCTCTCTCTCTCTCTCTCTCTCTCTCACACACACACACACACACACACACACACACACTACATTTATAAGTACAGCCTACCCAGTATGCATGTTACTTGTATGTGTATGTATATTTTCAGGGATGAACAAATGCTATGGGATAATCAACTGGGGGAGGGGTGTCATTCCTGGGAAAGTCTAGTACTCTCGGCTCCCCTTAGCAGCCTGGAGTTCTTCATCTGGGGTTGAGGCCCCCACGAGTTTTCCCTCTGCCATAGTATCAGGTCTCCTGGTGTCCTGTTTGTTTGAGTCTTGTGTAGGCAGCCATGTTGATGAGACATCACCCAGGAAAAGTAGACAGTTGTTTTTCTTAAAGGGAAATATATGTCTCTGACCTCCAAAGACCCTGCAGGAGACAAGTGAGCTGAAGATCCTACAGCGCCCAGCCCAGCAGGACTCGTGAAATGTGCTTGCAGGCAAGGATCCCTCCCGTCTCTGTAGGCACTGGTGTTCAGAGACCCCAATGATTTACTTGATCTGCTCATCAACTCATCACCACACAGACCTGCTCAAACTTCCTCTGCCTAGACTGATGGTTCAGAAGGACCCCCTGACTTACCAACACTGACAAAAGGTACGTGTTGAGATCATCAGCTAAAATGTTTAGGTACAGCTGTGTTTTGGATTTCACTTTTAAAATGGATTCTTGAAAAGGTAATGAGGTATCTCAGGGACGGGTCTAAGTGCCAACATAAAGTTAATTACATTTCCTATGTACTTGACATGTAGTCTGAGGGTAATTTTTGAGTCATTTTAGTGAACTGGTTTTAGATTGACACCAGTCCCATGAGGTATGGAATTTTCCACATATGTACCATGGGGATCAAAATGTTCAGATTTGGGATTCTAGCCCCTACCTGTTCTTGGTGTCCCACAATGTTAGCATCTGCTTATGAATTCAGACTGAAAACACCAGGACACGGCAGCCCCACCCTCCAGCACAGCTTTTTAAAGAACAAGAGTCTTGTTTACTGAAACGGGAGCACTGTTCCGCACAGTAACTTGCCTCACTGTATCTCAGGAGTAGTGATCTACCTGTTGTTTATATTACAAAACATTAAAGGTTCCCTGTGAATTTATAAGTACATTCATATGCCAGTGATATTTCTGTCCAAGTGTCACAAAAGATTGGAACAGAGTTGGAAAATCTTTGTCCCCTAGTGATGTCACAACGGCATAGTGTGACATGACTTATATCTGTGGAGATGTGTGGAGATGTTGGTAGAACAAGCCCACTAAGTCTGGTTGCTTAGAAGTAAGTACAGGAGGTGTGGTTATGCTCAGTGCTGACAGAACACACAACTGCCACTGGGCAGAGTAGTTGTGATAATCTCTGTTTAGACCGCATTCTGTGCACATAAGGAATGTTAAGCAATGGTAAGCCAGAGCAGGCTGTTCCCCAAGAGATAACTACTGGGACACACTCCAATCCAAAGAGAGGAGACTCTATTACCAGTGGGACAAAAGGCAGAGGCAGGTGACCTGTATGCCCTTTGTTAGTCTATAGCAATGAAATGCTAAATGCAAATGGGAAACTGCAGGAATTTTTATAGCTATAGCATAGCCTTGGGTGTACAATCAGGGTAACCTAGACTATGTATACACTCTATAAACTCACCAGGAAGATTACCCGATAACATCCAGAATATATCCTAGTATTTAAATATCTCACTACCAACTTAAAAAAAAAAAAAAGAAAAGAAAAGTTTTTAAAATCCCACAGAAACAAACCCCATAGCTCTGTATGCTGGGAGTGTGGCTAATCTGTTCCTACCTGTTTGTTGATGCCTTAAGTTACATGATATTGGATCTTTGTTCATAGAATAAAGATACTATCACTGATTGAGCATTAGCTAAGCCTGTCATTCTCACTGAAGGTATTTATTTTTTTATTTTTTATGTGCCTCATTTTATAAATATTTCAAAAGTCAAATTCAGTTGATACTTCTTTTGAAAATTTTTATTACTTCCTAGTTTAGGAAATCCTTTTCCTAGCAGTTTGATAAATATTTGAATCAAATTTTGTCTCAACGTTCATATTTAACTTGAATTTTAGCACACAATGGAAGAAAACCTATAAGCTCCTTCTCAAATTGCTTTCAACTGTGCTGACCTCATTTATTGAATAATCGGCCTTTTCCATTGAATTTTAATGCCGTTCTTATCCATATACTAATTTCTTTTAGAAGGAGAAATATAAAGCCGTGCCCACGCCTGAGACGGTCAA
Source organism: Mastomys natalensis (assembly GCA_021653895.1). Lineage (NCBI taxonomy): Eukaryota > Metazoa > Chordata > Mammalia > Rodentia > Muridae > Mastomys > Mastomys natalensis. Next base: position 225,371 of record JAJTUV010001871.1, on the reverse strand, counting down.
TCCATGCATCTCCCACTAATTTTAAGCAAAGGACCTTCCGAGAGCACCGGGTCTTAAGGTTCAGCATGGTTTCCTGGTTATGCAGAAGTATGAAACTGTGGTAAGAACACACGCTCTGGCTCATGAGATGTGGATTTAAATCCTGATTTGATTTAATAAGCTGTGTTTCTGGTGGAAGTTATTTAACTACTCTGGACTTTGCTTTTCCCTGTTTCTAAAATAAAACTACCATCCCCTACTCCATAGAATCAAGGTTAAGGGTGTCTACGATAATGTCCAGTACTTGATCCTAATATAAAAAAACAGCAAAGAAACCCACATAGAAATAAAGGAATTGAGTTATCTTCTCTTAGGGTATTTTTTTTTTTTTAAGTTATAGTTTTAAAGGTGCCTTTAATGAGATTTATTTATTTGTGTGGAACAGAGTCTATTATCTTAGACAAGCCTGGAACTCAGTACCTGACCTTGGGTTGGCTTCATGCTATCCTTTTGCCCCCGTCTTCTGAGTGCTACATCGGGTTCATTCTTAAAGACTGCTTAGGCCGGGCGGTGGTGGCGCACGCCTTTAATCCCAGCACTTGGGAGGCAGAGGCAGGCGGATTTCTGAGTTCGAGGCCAGCCTGGTCTACAGAGTGAGTTCCAGGACAGCCCGGGCTACACAGAGAAACCCTGTCTCGAAAAACCAAAAAAAAAAACAAAAAAAACAAAAAAAAAAAACTAAAAAAAAAAAAAAAAAAAAAAAAAAAAAGACTGCTTAGATATAGACGTTATTACTCTCACTTAGCCTTACATCTTTTTCAATTTATGTTTTATTCACTTTACAGCCTGATCTCAGCCCCTCCCTCCTCTCCTCCTAGTCCTACCCTTACAAATCCCTCCCCCAGTGTTCTCTCCCCTTCTTTGAGGAGGGGAGTCCCCACCTTGGGTACTACCCCACCCCGGGACATCTAGTCCCAGCAGGACTAAGCACATCCTCTCCCTCTGAGGCCCAGCCAGGCAGTCCAGTAGGGAGAAGTGATCCAATGAAAGACAACGGAGTCCAGGGCAGCTCCCACTCCAATTGTTAGGGGACCCACAGGAATACCAAGCTGCTTATCTGTCACAAATGTGTAGGAGGGCCTGGGTCCAGCCCTGCATGCTCTTCGGTTGGTGGTTCAATCTCTATGAGCCCCTGGCCTTTGCTTTCTAATCTAAAATAATATAAAATTGTATTACACTGGTAATATTAGAAAGTCACATTTAGGAATACATAGGAGGAGTGTCTTGAGTAAATTGAGGAGTGATTTCCAAGAAGAGGGGATCTTATGGTTCAGTGTCCAGGCCCGACACCAATAGTAGTTCCTCTGTGCAGCCAAAGAAGGCAACAGAGAGTAGGTGAACAGTGGGAGGCCAGAGAAGCAGAAGCCCTTGGGCTAAACCTATCGTTGGGGTCTGTCATCGTGCTGTGGAGCGTCTGAGGCTTCTGGGAGTCACCTACAAAGTGACTTACACTGCAGGTGAGATACTCAGCTTATAAAGGCACCTGCCACCAAGCCTGACTTCAATTCCCAGAACCCACATTGTGGAAAGTGAGAACTGACTCCCACAAGCTGCTCTCCTAACCCACACATGTCCTGTGGTACATGTGTGCACATGTGGTACATCAATGTGTACACAACATACACACAGTAAATAAATACTTGAAATGATTTAAATAACCAAATATTTAAAGTTAGTAAACACACACACACACACACACACAGACACACACACACACACACACACACACGCGGCGCGCGCGCGCGCGCGCGATTTAGGGTATGTGTCAGCCTCTGTGGCCATTCTTCTTTATTTCTGTTCTTACTTCCTGGAGGCAACAATGGCTTTTCTTTGCTGGGAAAGTAGGCCTGAGTCACTCAGTGGCAGGAAAAAAAAGGGCTAAAGCATTGGAAATAGAAACTCTGGGAAAGAGGAAATAAATGAGACAGAGACTCGGCCAAATGGAGACCTCCGCGGAAGATGAGTTCAAGGCTCTGCTCCCATCCTCCTGGACAGCTCACAACATTTCAGCTTTCTGGTCATTTCTTTGCAAGGTTAGTCCCCAAAATGTGCATTTTTCTAGACCTGAGATTTGGATTTCATCTCAAAACACCAAAAGCTGAATGATGTCCTCTGGACATGGTTCCTAAATGCACAGCACAGGTTATCTATTTAATCATAAAACATGCACATGTGATTCATATGATCATAATGTAAACAGAAGGTAAGAATGGCTTAGAAATCAGGGTGTAGCTGGAGACGCTCCGTGATGTTCAGACGTGGAAAAGAGCAGGCCCCGTGTTAGCTAGTGCACAAACCTGAGAGGACCTGACTGTGAAGGAGCTCAGGCCTAAAACAGACTACTGACAGCAGGATATGTGCTGAGACCCACCTAGGGGTATGTGGATGTGTGCGTGTGTGCGCGGTGCATGTGTGTGTGCGTGCGTGCGTGCGTGGTGTTAGTGTATCTGCAGAGGAAGTTCATCTTCAGACACTACCATGAGGGTGTGGCTCTGGTCTGATGCAACGCTCCTGTCAGCACGTCTCTGCTGCAAATAGGACAGGTGACTTGAGTGTCTTGGCCTCAACTCTCATCTATCCTCAGCTCACACACAGAAGGGATTGTGGTGGATTTTCTTAAGAAGAGGAAGATTACAAAAGGCATTTATAAATATATACACAAACATGAATACACTACGCCTCTTTTTACTTCCCTATGTGTGTGTGGGTGCATGTTGTGTGAGGAGATGTCTGTGTATAGGTGTGCGTGTGTGTGTGTGTGTGTGTGTGTGTGTGTGTGTCGAGGTGGGGCAGACAACTGTACACATCGCTCCATGTACCTTAGACTCTGCCCACCTTTTTCTTCTTTTTTAAAACTACATGTGGAGGTCAGGGAACAACTTTAAGAAACTGGTTCTCATCTTCTGGGGCCTAGGGATCCAACTCAGGTTTCCAGGCTTTGGGGTGACCTTTACCCACTGACCCACCTTGTTGGGGAGAAGGGACAGTATCAGTGACCTAAAATTCACCAAGTAGGCTAGGCTGGCTGGCCCAAGAGCCTCAGTCATCAGCTGTCTCTGCCTCCCCACCCTGGTTCACAAGCATGTGCCATCACCCCTGTATTTTTATGTGGGTTCTGGGGGCTCCAACTCAGGTCCTCAACATTTTATTGACTGTGTCACTTTCCCAGCCTGCTTCCCTGTTTCTCCTGTTTAATCTACTCCATTTAATCAGTTTGTCAATGGGAAATTCTACACATGTGAGGAAGGGAAATTCTACACATGTGAGGAAGACATCTGAATACCAAAGACACTTACAAACAGCTGTCAGCTACTATCTATTCTTATTTTTTAAGGATAACACTATAGTTTTCTGAAATTGTTCATTTTAGACACATTCAAAGGACCATGAGGGCAAAAATCTAAATCTGGAGAAAAGACCTCTTTGTGTGTGCGTGCATGCATGCACACACTTGTGTGTGTGGTATCTATGGATTGAACTAGGGTCCAGAAGGCAAATGCCCACTAAGCTGCTAAAGTATGTCACATCTCAGTAAAAGACCTTTCTAATGTGTTTACTCACTAACAGACTTCAATTGTAGTGCAGTATCTTTCTTCCCCTAGGAGTGAGGATACAGCTATGTACTGAAAGAGGAAAAACAAAGCAGGAAGAGGAAGAAGGAAGAAGAGACCATCACAGTAAAGACTAGCATGGCTTTTACAGAACACAAAACAGAAGCTGGCAAGGACCTGGGCACTTTGGATCACAGAAACTCAGGTTTTTTCAGAAATGACAAGGAAAAATGTTTGTCTTTCTATAGTTCCCACTATAGCGACACATAGAGGGAAATGAGGTGTGGAAACACAAAGGAGGCAGCTGACGAGTGTGCTAAGCAGCAGTCTACCAGCAACACAAGAGTCCAGCAAGCCTTGGGCTGTGGCAGCAGGCAGGGGAGGCCAGAGGCATGGCTGACACTCAAGGGGGTGAAGCAGGGAGTCATAGAGCTGGACAGAGGGCACTGGAGACAGGTAGCAGTTGTAGAGTACAGTTACCAGACGAGAAACCTACCCACCTCTGCCAGGTTGTCCCCCGACTTGGGAACAGCGGGCGGGTCGAGGAGCAGAGATTCCGCATGGATTCTGCGTAACCGTTCTTTAAGATCTGTGTTTTGTGCTAGGGCCTGGAATATGTTAAAAAATAGCAGGGCTTTATTAGTAAAGGGAAGATTCAGGAAAACGCAGCCGGGGACTAGGCAAAGCAACTCTAGGAGTCTTGATCCTCTGGGTGTGACACCCCAGGGGTGTGTCTGGGCTTTCCCCATTGCTCCAGGGGGAGGCTGGGAGGTAAAAGCTGAGCCCAGGAGACTCCCTGTTAATTGAGGTGGAAAGAGGTTAGTAAGGTTGGCAGAAGGAAGTCAGACATCACCTTTTAAGGTTGGTGGCTCACAGTCAGTATGTTTTCTTCCTGCCAGGCTGATCTCTGGGCCAGCTCCCCAACCCCACTGACCTAGTGATTCCTAGTTCCTCCCATCCTTAACAAGATGCCGGTGGACATGACCCAGTGTGATGTAATTATCAGTTCAGATGCCATGAATCTTTGAAGTGGACTGGTGACTTATCCATTTTGGGGAATAAGACGATTTATTTTTTCAAAAAAGAAACAAGCCAAACCTTACTTAGCCGCTGTAAAGGCTAAATGGACCATGGTGCTAGGGAAGGGTGGGCGTGAGCCATAAACATAAAAGAAATCACCAGACACGCTATTTACTCCCTCATGGGATGGTCTCTCCTATCTCAGCCTCTCTGCTAAGATCTGGCTCACAGCAAAAGCAGGATGTGCGCTTGCTTTATTTGGCAGGCCTGGGCATTTTACGACTACAGGTCTATCGTTAGGGGGGCCAGACTCTCCTGACTGCCTTGCTGACTTCCTGGATCTCTGTAAGGGCTTCACGTATTCCCTTTCTTATTATCACTGTTGAACACAGGGAGATGGTCTCACATTGGAGCCCAGGCTGGACTCTTCACACTTGCCTCAGCTTCCCAAAGACTGGGATTACAAGGTCACCATGTCTGGCTCTGGTTTCACTTTTTAGTGGCCACAGAGGACATAGGTTATTCTAATAACCCTTGAATCATTCAAGAAACTCTGAAAAAGAATGAGGGTCATGCAACTGCATATAACAACCTCTATGCGGCAACACATCATTATTACAGTGGCTACAGCCTAGAAATTGTGTGTGTGTAGAATGTATGTATGTATGTATGTATGTATATGTGTGTGTGTGTATCTCAAATCCAATATCTGTATATCCATTGTAATAGTTCTGTGATTATTCTAAAATAAAAAACTGAAGCAACAAGTCTTAGACTAACACAGAAATCTAGTCAAACAAGAAAGAATTGTTGTTTTTATCTTACTTCCAAATTGTTAATGTGTGTGCAAGCATATTCCTTAGAAAAAGTAACGTAAGTCTGGCCTATAAATTATGGCCAAATGACTGTGGCCAAGCAGATTAGCAAGACAAGGCTGGACCTCTGTGAGAAGGGGAAGGGACAAGAGGAAGACAGAAAGGAACTTTAGGGAACCCTGAATCAGAGGTACCTCCTAAAAGCATTAACAGCCACTCAGATGGGAACAGTGAGAATGTGTATACCAGTAAGAATTAAACCTTAAAGAAAAAAGCATAGACTCAAAGCACCAACCCAGTGGTGCCAGTTGTTCCCGAGGCCCAAAAGATGTCACTTTCTCTCCAACCCTAATAAAGGAAATGGAGACTCCGTGTGTAGAGTGAGCCAATATTATTTATAATTTTTCCCTCAAAGATTGAATATTGGACATAACTATAAAATAAGCACATGGGAGGTGGAGGCTGGACCACATGAGGCTAGCCTGGGCTATTATGAGATTCTGTATCAAAAGTCTAACCAAAAATAGCACAGTTGGAATTGCCACTGAATGAAAGAACCGGAAGTATCCGCAGCAAGTACTGGATACTACCGGTCAAGGGTTCATAAGTATGCTACATTGTATACTGATTAATTTACAGTCCATTGGTAGCATTACTTTTTTCAGTAGCATGGCAAATAGAAAACATAAAATGGACCTTCCCCCCCACTCAGTGTTTATGGTAGCTTCTGGTCACATGATCCTGAAATCTCTTTCTCCCACCTGACCCAAAATACCCAAAGTACTTCAGACAGTGACTCCACATGAGCAGTCATTTTCTCTTCTCAAGGCAGAAATCCAAAGTACAAGTGAGGAGAAACGAGTGAATATGTAGGCTGTTTCAAAAGTTCTCTGGCTCCCTGATAGGTCAAGGCTAAAGCATCAGACATCTTCAGCAGCTTGGGCAGCATCGGGGCATGGCGTATCAATGGAGCGGGGCATTCTGAGCAAGAAACTGAAGCTAAGCAGGAAAATCAGCGTTGAGTGATAACGGCTTGCTGGAAGCCATTGGAGGGCCCGGCAATTGTTTCCCTGTTTGAAGACACAGGATCATCTGAAAGGCAATTCATGACACTCATCCCTGTGTCGTGAGGGGACAAGCTAATGGGTTTGTGCTATTTAATCAAGGAGCACAGCACGCACCTATCTGGAGGAGCATTAGGTAGGATCAGCACTTCGCAGTGGACAAGGAAGACCTGTAAATTGGAATTTTCTCACTGCCCTGTGTTATTTATTAAGTCGATCTAAACTTAGATGCCTCAGAGCCACAGACTCTCCTAAATGTCAACCTCCGTAAGCATTAGCCAACAAACGTCTGCAAGGCAGCCACCAAGCACACAAGTTCTACAGACACAGAAAAAAAAAATCAGTCAAATCGGAGGAAATCAAACTCAGAGAATGGAACAGTTAAGAGAATCCTGGCTTCTATGGCCTGGGATTATTTTGAATATGTAAAGTTTGAACAAAGGCTTGAATATAATCTGAATAATTCGTTTGGTTTCCTCCCACAAGTTTCAACTCGACCCTGAAAAATCATCATTTTCAACGCAACCACGGAAATGGAAAGAATTAGTAATTCACAAGCCTGGCCACATCCGCAGACATTTATGAGACAGACATAGCAACTTACGGATGATAGAGCGTGCTTCAGACCGACGACCTGAGCGGATGGGGAGGAGGAGGAGGTGTCCATCTCCATCAGCTGCCTCAGCTTGTCTCTCTCCACAGATATGCTATTGAAAGCTGACCTTAAAGCGAAGTAAACTATAAAGATATAATCATTACAAGAAGGAACAAAGAAGAGGCATAATTAAAAACTAAATGTAGAAACTGTACTTCTTACTCAAGAATTCAGCAAAGTAGTCTGAGTTCAGCAAATGCACATTCTACACTGATTTAAAAAAAAAAAAAAACAAAACTGAATGTATGGGAGCAAACCCTAATAGAAACTTTTAGGCTCCGGTGACAACATGAAGTGACATAGGTTCGTCAGGGTTAGTGTTCCCTGATCCTGTGCGGGAGAGCCTGAGAGGGGAGAGGCCTGTGTGGACAGGAAACTGTATGGCTCATGGGAAAACCAGAATCTCTTAACATTTACACACACTTGTCAATCTGCCCATGACATTATGACTTAGAGGTTAAGATGACCACTCTTCAGTTTATGTCCTTTAAAGGCTAGACACGGATAGAACAAGCCTTGCTGGCTATCAGGGAAATATGCTATCATGTATCAGAAGAGACAGGCTGCACCTCAACCAGGTGGTCAGAAGTCAGTCCACCAGTGAGAGCAGGTAAACCCTGGGTACCACCATCTCCGATGACTTAGAAAAAGCATGCTGTACTGAAGGACAGTCAAGGATGTGCAACTTGGATCTGATCATGAGGGAACACAGACAACTGAATACTCTGTTTTTAAGAACTGGACTATATTCTTCAAGCGGTATCAACTTTATAAAAAAAAAAAACCTGCCCCCAATTGATCCCAGCTGAAGAAGCAGGACAATGAAGTAGAATGTTGGATCTAGATCTGGTACCCAACGGGAGAACAGTATTAAAAGACATTTTTCACAAGCCGACATTGTGACCAGGGGGACCACAGTGTCATACCCCAGTGATGTGTCCTGAGTTAAATAACTTCACTGTGCCCAGGAAATGCACTAAAGCATGAAGCCTCAAAGAACGGCAGTACGGTACAGGAATCCCATTCTCACAAATTTCAGAACAATAAAAGTGCGTGTGTAGAACGAGCTGGGCATGGGCGACAGTGAGAACTCCAAGCAGAGGTTTATCTGAATGTTCGTGTGTAGAATGAGCTGGGGATGGGACAGTGAAGAACTCAGGTGGAGGTTTATGTGAATTCTTTGTTCTCCTCTTGCAGCTTTTCTGTGAAGTCAAAACGATTTCAAAATAAGAGGCTGCCTGTTTCTTGCTAGTTTCTTCTGACTTGAATCCCCCTTTCGATTTTAGCATTCAGTTACTGTGCAAGTGCTGGAAGCTTGCAGGTTCCCTGAGAATTTAGAATCAGCATCAGTTAAATGCCCAAACCGGAGTTTTCAAAGTCTGAGCCAGGAGCTGTGGAGGCGGCTCAGCGGGTAAAGTGCTTGCACGCAATCATGAGGACCTGTGTTAAGAGTGCCCAGATCTCACGCAAAGCCGCATGCGATACTGGACTCTGCAATCCCAGTGCTCCCCAGTGAGACAGAAGGTGGGAATGGACTCCCCAGGAGCTCTGGGTCAGACAGACTGGCTTATCCATCAGAGAACAACAAAGAAACCCTGTTCTAACATAGTAGAAGTGAGGGCTGACACCAAAGGCGGTTCTCTCTCTCTCTTTCTCTCTCACTCTTCTCCTCCTCTCCCTCTCCTGCCCTCCACATAGCACCACACACACACAACACACACACACACACACACACACAGGAGCTGTGGCATGCACATGAACAAATCCATGCACACAACACACACACACACACACACAGACACACATACACAGACACACAAAGAGAGAGAGATTAGAAAAAAAGAAATAGCTATGACAAAATATCTATTAGGTTCTGATCAATAGGGTGCAAGTTACTACCTAGGGATAAGGGAATCACTACCTAAAGTACTGATCCTAGAGACCACATTAGATACTATCTTTCCATTCTCTTCCATTACAGCTTGTCACAGAGGCAGAAGAGAGGCACCGTGGCTGGCTTCTCCAGTGACCTTGTATTTTATTAAATTTCACAGGCTTGCATTTCCAGGGGTATCGTTATCCAAGAATGACCTATTCAACAACAGAAACTAATACTACCAACTTGCTTCCTTCATTACCAGCAGGAAGGAAGACTGTCCACTGTCTATCTGCTGTTGCTGACGGACTGAGGGTGGAGTACTTAGTGAAAGAGCCAGGGAAACATCACTGATACCCTATGCATGCATGCAGGCCTGCAGGCATGCACAAATGCATTGAATCTCTATGCTATAGTACTGCTCTAGGACCAGGAAGGAAGGGTCTATCACTTATTCATTCTATGACCTTGGGAAAGTTAATCTGATGTGCCTGAACTCTATATGGAGAAACTACTAGCATTTACGTTATATCCTGTAATAAGGCTTAAATAAGACAAGGCAGGCAAAGTCTTTAACCCAGTACACCAATGCGATACATAATGAGCGTTACTAACAGGATAAGAGTTATGATTAAAAAGATGCATGAGAGGACACACCAGCCTCTCAGCTGAAGATATCCAAGTACCTCCCTGGCCTTGTGGCCTGGGCACCACAATAAACAAATATGCAATGGTGAGGCTGGAGAGAGAGAAACAGAGGTATGTGCCCCATCAAGAGAGGCAGAACTGGAGACATGATGGCAGTGACAGGTAGAGAAAGGGCTAGTGGACATGCGGTCACTGCCCAACAGGGCTGACAGGTGGTGTACAACAGCCTAGACCTTTACAGACACAGAAGACGCCCCGAACCTGCGGCCCAGCTGCAGGATCTCCCTGGCTCTGGGCAACAATGGAACCCAGAAAGGGCTTCTCTCTGGATTGGACCTCCTCAAAGGACCAACATGGCTCTAGAAACCACTGGAGGCCATGTTGGTGTCTGCAGTCCATGCTGCTGCCCCAGACCTTGATGAAGCCTGAGATTCATGTGGACATATGCAGGCTGTGCTGCTGACATGATGATGTCCTTGGGTTTTGGTGTCTTAGGAGCCTTCCTGATGGCCATGTTGAAGGCTGCACTCTATGCAGCTTCTGAAGACCATGGGTAGGTCAGTGTTCTGGTTATAGCCAGGCACCATATTGATTTCTGTGGCTGTGTTAACACCAAATCCCATGTGGATGTCCCAGGTCTGGACTGCTGCCTTTTGAGGCATATTAATGTCCATAGGCATGAAGACCTGTCTCCTCCCTTCCCTGGAATATGCATGGATCTCCTCAGCTGATGGCTTCTGGCATCGATGCAGGTAGAGAAGACTCAGCCCTGGTGGGGCTGGCCACTAGGAATTTGACCATGCTCCAATGAGTTAAGGACAACACAAAATGGACTTGCTGTTTTCTTTTTTCTTTTGATTGGGGAGTCAAATGGGGAGGTGGACATGGAAGCGTAGGAGGTAAGCATTATCAGGGTGCATGATGTGAGGTTCCCAAATAATTAAAAAGAGAGCCGGGCAGTGGTGGCGCACGTCTTTAATCCCAGCACTTGGGAGACAGAGGCAGGTGGATTTCTGAGTTTGAGGCCAGCCTGGTCTATAGAGTGAGTTCCAGGACAGCCAGGACTACACAGAGAAACCCAGTCTTGAAAAACAGAAGAGGGGGGGGGAGGAGAATGAGATGCAGTGATGCCTACATTCTTGAAATCTGGACAGTAGGAGTAGTGCGATACTCAGCTCTTATCAGGAAGATGATTATAAATGAATTCACATAGGATAGATAGTGTATGGAAGAGGACTGGCCAGGGCTTGCCGAGCCAAGAACAATGGCCTTGGGGGAGGACAACAGGCCACACAGGGACCTCAATGCATTTTATGCCTACTTAGACATCTCCCTTCCGCTCCCCCTATCCCTGAGATACACACAGCTGTCCCAGTGGGTCCCTGGGGTTCTATCTTCCCATGGACACATTTGTTTACCCAGACACCACGAGCATGCACCTGGCTGGCTCTGTTTTCCCAGTTCATCTGTTCTGCCTTTCAGATGCCAGGTGAGGCTCTCTACCAGACAAGCCCATTCCTGTTTATGCGTATTAAAGGGACAGAATGGGCCCTGTCTGTTTCACAGTGTTCAGCTAGGAGAGCTAGCACTAGAGCTCACTTGTAGAATGCTGGCCCAGCCTAAACAAAGCTCTTCGGTTGCCAGTTCCCTCATGTTCAGAAAAAGAAGTATAAATGTAAGAATACAGTGGTACATTGGGCACGAACAAAAAGAAACCCAAACAGTCCTATTATATTACCAGATATTAAAAAAACTCTTCCTAGAAGATCAGAAAAAAATCAAGCCCCTGAAGGGTGTTGTGTGTGTGTGTGTGTGTGTGTTTGAAACAGGGCCTCACTATGTAGCCCAAGTTGGCCTCAAATGTGTGTTCTTCCTGCCTCGGCTCCCAAATGATAGGATTACCACTGTGTTCACCCACAGTTGCTTAACTTTCTTAAATAGCCATAGACACACCCAGAGGATATTAAAGTGCTCACTCTTGGCCAACTCATGATCCATAATTCCCAGAGCAATAGCTAAAGGCTGTTTCTGGAGACCATAATTACACTGTAAGACACAGTGCTTGCTAGATTGCTATCAATTTGGCACAAGCTAGAGTTATCTGAAAGGAGGGAACCACAGTTGAGAAAATACTTTGATGAGATCCAGCTAGAGGGCATTTTCTTAATCACTGACTGGTGGGGAATGGCCCAGCCCACTGTGGGTGGTACCACCCCTGGGCTGGTGGTCCTGAGTCCTATAAGAAACCAGGCTGAGCAAGCCATGGGGAGCAAGCCAGTAAGCAGCACCCCTCCCTGGCTCCTGCATCAGCCCTGCATCCAGGATCTGCCCTGTCTGAGTGTCTGTGCAGACTTCCTTTAATAATGAACATGCGGAACTTTAAGCTGCATAACCCTTTTCCTCCCAACTTCCTTTTTGGTCACGATGCTTCACCACAACAATAGACACTAAGACAGAGACATGGATGGCAAAGATTAGAGGTATTTCCTGGGGTTAGGAGTGTCTAATTTATTTCTGGCGTCATTCTAAAGTCATTAGTAATGACAGGCTTCAAAAAAGATAGCTAAATGAGTGGATTGCACATGTGGATATGTTATCATAGATAAGACACCCAAGAAGTCTGAGATGTATAGAGCTACAGAGACCCTCAAAGATCACCCAAGTCACTACCCAGAGTGTGGTCCACCCTCTCTCCAGCCCCCACACCCTTGCCAAACTGTCTTCAGCCCATGCTACTTAACCCCTGCCTGGTACCTGAGGCAGTGCACTGTGCTGAGACCTGCTGTGGCTATGCAGTGTTTGCCTCATGCCTCTCCTCATTGTCCGAAGCATCTGCTTGTCTTCATGGGGAAGACAAATGTCAGAAGGCAGTCACAGAGCTGCTTTTAAACCTCTTCACTGGCCTGTTCTCAACCTTGTTGGACTAGAACAGTGGGACACAGGTTGGGCTCTTCTACGGAGAAGGATGGATACAGGATCTTCCCAGGTTGGCCTGGTCTCAAGCTGGAATTACGGGCATACACTGCTATCCGTACCTGACCCTAGGAGTCAGAAACCTTCAGCTCCAGCCACAGAATGGACATCATATTATGGCTCAGTTGACTCTTGGCCCCTCCCTTTGTCCTTGCTACAGGCTCCTACTACATCAGGTTGGAGAGCCTCTGAGGGCTCTGGACTGGGAAGTCATATGTGGCATCCTGATGAACTAAGATCTCCTGCCTGTGCTCCCTCCTTCAGTTTGTTAACTTTAGGGAAGACTGCAGTTATCAAGATGAAGGGCATCGTGCCAAACAGAGGGAAGACGATGTATAGTAAGGTGAATGTGAATTCAACGTAGTCCCTGTTACTTAGCCATGGCTTAGATTTTGGAGGAACTATCAGTTTCCAATCCTAAATGGACTGACTATGTGGGAGATGCCAGCATCTCATGATGTTTTAAGGAAACAGTGAAAAAGCAAATATGAACATAGGAGTCAGCACAATAGGGCTTCATTTTAATTCTTTCCTTTCACTTTTGTGTGCATATTGTGTGTGTGTGTTCAAGGAAGCATCATTTTTCTTTTTGTACTTCTCAATGGAGTAACATTCCTAAACTATCTGGAATGATTTGATGATCTGTAATCTGTTTCTTTCAAATTTCAACCCTTACATGGTGCCCAAAGTTGTAAAATACCTTTTAATCACTATTCAATCTGAACTAATTAAATGTATTAGTAAATTTTGCTAAATAATCCTATTTCTTCCTGAGCATGTATGTCAATCCAACTGCTCAGCACAGTTACAGTGAATTCTAATTGTGGCAAGGCACGAACAGGCCTTCCCTCAAGTCATGCAGATTTGTGGCTCCGCTGTGACATACGCAGATTTCCTTCAAGGCTTCCAGAGCTCAAAACAGTTCAGAAAGTGGCCATTCAATCCCGACTTAACCCAGAGAACACTCCAGGCACACAGGAGTACAGAGTTTGCCTGCGGTCTCATTTCGGTTTTCATTTGTCAATGAGCGTTTCTCTCAAGAACAGGCTTCCAGGAAGTTTGTTTCTTTTCTCTGCCAGAAGGAGAGTATCCCCTTCTGTGGTGGTTTGAATGAGAATGGCTCATGTATCTGAAAGGTTGGGTCCCAGTTGGTGGACTGTTAGGATTAGGAGGCATGGCCTGGTTGGAGGAGGTTGTGTCACAGGAACTTTGAAGTAACATAGAAATAGACCCATCCTTGTACTCTGTACCAGTTTCTCCCAATGGTAACATTTTATTACCACAGCCCAACATAAACCCTAGGACAGGGACAGTAGAGTGAGGAAGTGTGCTCATGTTTCTTCAGACTTACATACACTCATTGGTACATGTGTATGGCTACAGGTCACTGTGATCTTATCACACTGGAAAAACTCCTATAACCAGTGCCTTGATCAGAATGCAGAACTCCCTATCACCACAAAGATCCCTTTATAATTACATCCGCATTTCTCATCCCCTCCCCTCCACTGTTTCTGAACCCCGCATCTACTAATGTCTTCTATCATTTCCAAAGTGAACCCACAGAAGTTGTAAACTTTAGAAATCAGTTATTTTCATTCTGCTACTGTCAATGGGCTCTCTCTGCATATGTAAATGTCCCTATTTATTGCTAAGTAGTTTTCCATTGCATAGATATACCATGGTTTATTTAACTATTCACTGCTGAAGGACACTGAATTGTTTCTAGTGCTTGGCCAGTTAGTTAGTTTTGTTAGTTCTGTGGTGCTAACAGTAACAATGCAGGCTCTAACTCTGAGCCACAACCCTAGCCTGCCCTAAACATCTGTGCACAGCTGTTCCCCATAACCGTTTTCCGTGTTCTGAATTACACGCCCAGGAGCACAGTGGTTGAATCTATGGTAGGTACATGTTTGGTTTTATTTACTGGTAGGCCACTTTCTGGAATGCACCACCATCTTCCATAATCACTGGATGAGATATTCGGTTCCTCAGAGTCCATTAAGAGACTGCTCTTCTAAGGTTATGCAACAAGGCCTCAGAGAGGCACCATTTGCATTTCTGGAATGGCTAACAATGTCAAATCCACATTTCTATGTTTTCATATGAAGAATAATGCAAGAGTAGGTATCTTTATATGGATGTGTTAAATTCCTACAAATGGATTCTTCAGAGAGGAACTGCTCAATAGGGGCTGAGAACAGATGAAATAAAGGCCTTATTAACCCAACCATCAGCATATGAATTCTCCAATTTTAGAGTATGGAAGGTCCTCCACATTCTCGTATACATGCTAAATCATCTTTAGATGCTTAAGTACCTGTACATGTAAGATCAGTATAGAGTTGCTGCCCTGTTTTGTTTAGAGGGTAATGGTAATGGAAAAAGCCTGTGCTCAAAACAGATGCAAACTTTAAAAACAATTTCAGTTGGCTGAACCCATGGGTTCTACCAGCTAAATCCCAAACCCTCAGTGTCTGCTCCAAGCAGCCAAAACCAAAGTCTTTGCAACAACATTGACACTGACAAAGACATAAATAAAAATGAGGCTTTCGAAAGTCTTATCAGAGCAGAAAATGAGGCTACTGAGATAGATTCTCTAAGGACGCTCCAGACTCAAGCACACACAGGACGTGTTAGTGAGATCTCCTGGGAAGCTGTAACTGCAGGGATAGATTGACTGGTTAGAGCTGCGGGGCTGTAGAGAGATTGGATTGTTGCAGGCCCAGAGACTAAGTACTGTATCTAGGGCTAATTCTAGCCCTCCTTGCTTACCTCTGGGTTGGAACTAATACCTTATGACTAATAGATAAAAGAAACAACAAACAGACGAAGGAATAAAAAACACCTTCTGGAATTAATTAACTTAAAAGACCACAAGTTTCCACCAAGCCAAAAGCTAAGAATGCCATCAGACAGCATTTGGGTCCATGGAAAATCTTCTCCCAGCTCACTGCAATCAACTCTCTCGTGTATCTGCCTATGAATTTTAAACCTGCCTTGATTTGTGACTTTCCTGTTCTGTCAAACTCTAAAACCTCATTAAACTGCTTGCACTCTGGAACACAGAATGTGGGGCAACGTAGACCTATGTTCCTGGGTTGTGGTCACTCCAGAATCAACTATTACTCCCTTAGAGATGATAGCTGCAGTTTTGAATTGACAGGCATTTCCATCACACATGTTAGGAAGCAAGAAAACTCATATACCTTTATGGGCGACATGGCACAGATCCTCTGCATCTTGGAGAACTCTGACGAGGCTTCAGAACCATCTGAGTACGACTTCTCTTCTCCAAAGTCCAGTGTTGACAAGTTAGGATTGGAGGAGTGAAGTCTCACAGGGCCAGAAAAAGGTTTAGGGACCTAAAGTGACAACACAGAGAGAGATTTCTATTCAGACTAGAGCCTCCACGACTGGAACTGATTAAGGAGGCATCTTAGAAGTGTATCTTCCCACCGAGGGATAGATAACTTCAAAAAAAAAAAAATGAAAACTGAGGAGATGCTCTCCATAGCCACTGGCATCCTATAAAACTACAAATGGTCAGGAAATCACATGCTGTCTCAGACATGGTGGAAACTTCACAGTCACACGTTAAAAATGACCATGGATGTCACCACGTAACTAGGTTGACAGAGCAAATCAGTTCCCACTTTCTTCACTTGCACCCGAAGCTTCTAGAAAAGTAATCTGCTGTTCGAATTTGTGCACACGATGTTCTTCACTCGGAGAGCATCTAGGTTCAGCTCCTAGGGCTGACAAGAGTGTCTCTAAAAGCTCCACATTCAGTTGGTTCTAATCATGTTTCCATTATAAGGTCTTGCCCATGACTTAGCCATGCCTGGGAAAGATGGCTTCTGGCACCCCAAATGAGGGCTCTGCTGGGGTTGAGGGACTGGAAATTTGAAGAAAAATGGCCAAAGGGCCTGTAGGATAGAGGCTCAGGCCTGTGAACTCTAAGAATATCTTAGAGGTCCATGAGGAAGGATTAGAACAACAAAGGTAGGTCAGAGTATTAGGCCAGAGCAGTCACCACACAAGACACACACTAGAGCAGGGAGCATCACAGACATGCTAGATGTTAAAGGAGGAAAGACCCAAACTCTCACAAGTGTGGAAGTCCCTCCAACATCAAGAAACTCTCCCCTGCCAAAGTATCTTCACAGCATTATTCCTGCAACCAGAGGGTCTGCCATTGGAGTCATCTCTCAACGCAAGGTACAGAGATCAACTCCACAACCTTCACTTTTCTGTCCTACTGGAGTCAGAGGCCCCTGCACGTGGCATGCAGAGAGGTGCCATGAGGAATGCAAGCCTGTGGCGAATCAAAGGTTACCTGCAGAGTTCCTTTAGCATCTTTGCCAATAGCTCTGGACCGCCACCTCCTGTGTGATCGTTTTTCCTTTTTGGGACTTTCAAAAGCTCCACCCTTTGTTTCAAAACAGGAGAAGAGGGAGAGAAAGCACAGAAAGTAAGGTCCACCAAAACTACAGGGGCAGACACACAGGGCAGTGACCACAGCCATCCCCTTGAGTTTGGCTAAAGCAACTGGACAGAGGATATCCCATTGTTAGTCAGATGTGGGGAACAAGAGAGGCAGAAGACAGAAGGTGAACAGAAGAGCAGGCAGGCTAACCTGGATAGCATTGATGGCTGGCGCTGAGTATGTCCGATGCAGGACGTCCATGCTTTCTAAGAGCTGGCTCATTTCCAGTAGATAGGTATGACAGTGTGCCAGGTCTGTGGGAGGAAGGGCAGATGCTCACAACCGTCCAGTAGCACCAGCGAGCACCAGGCTCTGTAGTCCATATTCGTACCCCCTTTATCTTCTTTTCCACCATAGGAAAGGCCATAGATTCTAGCGGTTTATCATATGGATTGGGCTGCCTCGATTGAAACCCACTTGTGAACTGTGACACAAGTTCTCGGTGCCTTGGTTTTCTCATATGGGGAATGGAGATAGTTACATATGGAGCTACAGTGCTGAGAGCGAAATTGATGTATTCAGGGTGCTCAGAGGAATGTGGCCTACAGCAGGAACTCAGAACACCCCAGCACTGGCACCCCTAACCCAGCAGCAATAGGCTCTAAGTTGTCCTGGAATCCAGGATCCTGCCTCAGGATGATGGTGACCCATTGCAGATGGGCCGCAGATAGAAGAGCAGGTTAGACCAGAACCTAAACACTAACTGGAGAAACAGCCCACCCCACACCTGGCTGTGCACTGACTTCAGATGGGCATTCTGCTGAGTAATGGAAGACCCACATGATGGACACAGCAGCTCTCAGTCTGCAGATGCACAGAATCACCCGTGTGCCCGCGGGTCTTAGGCTCTACCCCTAGTTTCTGACTCATGCATCTGGGTTGGGCCTGGCAATCTGCATTTTTGATAAACCCAGGCCAGCCTGCTGATGCTCGTTCAGGTCCAATGTTCGAAAGACCATTTTGCCAGTCGTAGTCAATGGAGCTGGTAAGTGACATTATGACAGGGGTAGAGACTAGAAACCCACTGGAAACCACATCTCATGTAACACAGGGAAGGCTGCCACCTGACAGCTTTCTCCAATAGTGCCCCTAATTCAAGGACATACTTTAGAAACAACTGCGTGTGCGTATATGTGTGTCTGTCTCTGTGTGTGTCTATGTGTTTGTGTGTGTCTGTCAAGCCTGTGTCTGTCTGTCTGTGTATGTCTTTCTGTCTGTGTGTGTGTGTGTGTGTGTGTGTGTGTGTGTGTGTGTAGACCAAAGGGCACCTCTGGTCTTCATCAGGAACTGTATCCACTATATTTTCAAGAAAAGGTCTCTCACTGGCCAGATTCTTACCAAGTAGTCTAAGCGTGCCTAACCCCAAGGGTTCACCTATCTCCGGCTCCCCAGGGCTTGGATTCTAAGCGCACACTACCACATCTGGCTTTCCTTGTGGGTTCTGGGTACCAACCCCAGACTCTTCTATATAAACCAAGCTTCCCAGCTCGCAACTTCTTTTTAACTCAAAAAAATTTTAAATTCAAAACTCTTAAATTCCATGTACTCCAGGCCTCTCTGAAGTACATGAACTCTCTCTCCCACTGAAAACCTCCGTCTGGGTCTCCAGATGAGTTTAGCTAATTAGGGTTGAGAACACTGAGTGGCCTTGTGCAGGAGTGATCAATCCTGCCTCCTTGTCAGACTCACTCAAGGAGTGTTGGAACCAGGGTCACCAGGGCAGCACCCCAGACTAATTTAAACAGGATGTTTGGGACAGAGGAACAGGCGCAGGCACCTCCACATTTTAAAGGGTCCAGATGGCCCAGCAGTTAGGTTAAGAGTATACACTCCTCTTCCAAAGGACCTGACTGAGCAGCTCCAGGGGATCAGATGCCCTCTCTGACCTTTGTGGGCACCTGCACGCACATGTCCCCCGACCCCCAACACATACCACACATAAACACAATTGAAAACAATATAAAAATCTTGATTCTAGTGTAAAGCCAGGGTGTAGAATGCTTACACTGGGCTCTCTACCTGGCCACTTACTCCCTTAGGGACAGTGATTCTTCATCTTGGGTGGGAGTCATTTTGTTTTTTGTTGTGTTTGTTTGGTTGGTTTTGGGTTTTTTTGTTTTTGGTTTTTTTTTTTTTTTTTGCATTTTAGAGATCATGAGCTAATAGTCCCCACCTATGGAGATATGATTTATGGCTCCAGGAGGAATTCATGCATCCATCCTGGGACTAGCCTAGGACGTCTGTCTGCATCCAGGTGAAGACACTAAGCCCTGTGGGGAGAGCGTGTGGACTGATGATGAGGAGACCTTCATTAGCAGAGCAAGGGATGGAACGAGGAAGATTGACGTCAGGGACTCAAATGTAATGAAGGTAACGCCAAGTACGTCACCGCTACGCCACGGCCAAAAGAGACACAAGAGTCAGACTGCTACCTTTTGAGCATTTTTCCATGTCCTCTGAAGACTGGAGCCAGAATGGAACTCGAGTGTCACCACCACAGGAAAATGACAAACTGCTTCCAGTGGAAACGAATTCTGCTTTGATAGACTGCTACGCTGTTCACGGATGACAAGCAGGTTAGAAATCAAAACATAGCCCGCAAGGGCAGCTTCTAAGGGAAAGGATAACGTAAGCTGGCCCTTAATGGACGCAATGGGAAGACGTTTCTTGCAAAACACCCCACAGGAGACCCGGATACCTCTGGCCACCACCCCAGCTAAGACACCATGCTGCATGTCCCTCAGCAGTTGTCCTTATTTTCTTCTATGAAATGATGACACCACAGTAAAGATACTTTAGAAACAGTTCCAGTTCTGTGAGCTGTACATACCATGCTTAGCTGCATTCGACAGCCAGGTAGAAAAACCCTGTCAGTGTGGCTAAGAGAAAGTCTAAGCCTCAGGAATCTGAGATGGGTTCTTACCTGAGCTTCCTGCCTTAATCCATGCTCATTGTATCCTGGATCTGATACTGGTCAGGAGACTAACTGGATACCACCACCCCAACCTACCCTGCTCCACCGATAAACTTTCCCTCAGACTCACGCCCGGAAAGTCCCTCTCTGTTCTTTCAGATTCATCATTGGCAATGCAATAATTACCTTCCTACTGGAGACAGACTCGAACACTCCTGGGGCAGAATCTGTGACAGAGGACCCTGAGAAAAAGTGATTTACATCCCGGGAAACATGGCGATCTCATTCTGCCGGTACATTCTGTGGTGACGGAGCTTGGACACCCACTCGTCAAAGACTTCTTCTGACTTCACCTGCAGGGGGTTAAATGGAGAGACGTAGAAGAGAGCCACTGGCTGAAAAGGGATCAGTTATTTATCAAAATGATGACACTTTTGACCAGCTCTTTTTGAGCTAGTATGCATGAAAAATAAGAAATAGCATTTATTGTCTTGGTTTCATTTATGTGGTCTTGAAGAACACCTGAGAAAGAGGCATAGTTGTAAATACATATTTATGTCTCCTTTGAGATGTTCTAACCACCATGCAACTTGTAAGAATGCAAACAGGACTAGTTTTTATTAAACAACAAATAAACTAAAACTCACATTTATCTCTTAAAATATGTCTAAGTTCTCTTGCCTGAGAATTGCCCACTCCCTGCTGAATGTATCAGTTCTGTTCTTCATTCAAATGCTTATAATAGTTCAGACTAGGTGTTCCCCTGAAATACTGGCCTGAGTTCGCCTACTCTGTGAAAGACGCGTGACTGGAAGAAGCCGCTAACACATGTGCCGGTTAACTGAAAACCATTTCGCCACTTTCAGGAAAAGGAAAAATATCTGACAAAGCATTGCAGAGTACCATTATTGTTATTTTTTTAAAATGATTTATTTATTTTATGTATGTATGTGCTCTATCTGCATGTACACCTGAATGCCAGAAGAGGGAGACAGATTCATTATGATTGGTTGTGAACCACCATGTGGTTGCTGGGAATTGAACTCTGGACCTCTGTAATAACGGCAAGAGCTCTTAAGAGCTGAGTCATCTCTCCAGCCCTCCTACGGTTGTTACTATTATACAAATATTTATCCATTCCCTCCACAGATGAGGAAATATAAATATCCACTTTCTGAGAAGAATGTTTTTAGCTGACAATTTTTACTATTTATTTGAGATAGTATATTGCTATGTAACCCAGTAATATGCCTTTCACCATGTGGTGTAGTGTACTACACTAACTATGTAGCACTTTTTGTGTAGCACAGACTAGCCTCAGACTTGCTATGTAGCCCAGGCTGGACTTGAACTTTTGAAAAACCTTCTGTATTAACTACCTGAATGCTGGGATTATGGGCATAGCACCATGCCTGCTAGAACTAGTAATTTTTCTCAAGGAATAGTTCAAATGCTCATAAAAGTGTTAAAAGAAATAAAGCAATGACTTCTATACTATAGACATCTTTAAGCCAATATTTTGTGTATAAAACATATTCATAATTTCAAATGAAAAGTGAGATGCCTATAGATTAGGATATGGACTCAAAGCTGTAATTTAAAGTAACCTCCAAATATACTAGGCAGGCCAATGGCCTGTCAGGCCAGTGCTGTGACCATCCTGCCTAAGGCTGCAGCTGGGAAGGAGGGTGTGGTGACAGACAGAGGCAGTGGTGCTCAGAGAATCAGGACTTTATGCTGTTTAGAGATACCTGAAGGTTGAGGCTCCTCCTTAACACAAGTCTGAAGGAAGCCACAGCACAAACAGACACACACCTATTTGTCTCTTCTGCACTGTGAGTGCCTAAACGGATTTCATTTCCCAGATGTGGTTAAAAGGAATTTTATAAGGATCTTGTGTCATCCTTGCACTGATTTGCTCCCCAAAGCCCTGAAAAAGCAGTGCCCAAGGTGTTCATTTTGACTCATTTTTTATTGGATAAACAAGAAGAGAAACGAGGTACCTTATTAAATACCTAACCACAGTTCTGTCATAGTCCCTACAGTAATTCCAGGACTTTGGCTGGGCAATTTCTTAACTGCTCTTCTGCCCAGACTTCTTGGATATAAAATGAGAGAAGTCAAGCCAGGTGTGGTGGTGCATTCCTGTAACTTCAGCATTCAAGGTTTGTGAGTTCAAGGCCAGCCTGGGCTATACATCAGACCTTGTGGTGATGGTAAGGGGGAGTGAGGTGGGAGGAAGGAGAGGGGAAGAGGGGTAGGGAGACCTCAGCAAACACCAGTCACTTACACTTCAAGTCAAAATTGATCCTCAGGAATGAACGAGCAGAGTTTACAGTGACTCACAAGAGAATTATTGCTCTGTCTCACAGTATCAAGTCCAATGTGTCTTAAGGAGATTCTAAGTCTTTAAAAAGTAGAAATGAAGCCAGACGGTGGTGGCGCACGCCTTTAATCTCCAGCACTTGGGAGGCAGAGGCAGGCGATTTCTGAGTTCGAGGTCAGCCTGGTCTACAGAGTGAGTTCCAGGACAGCCAGGCCTGTACAGAGAAACCGTGTCAAAAAAAAAAAAAAAAGACATGTTCTCCAAAGGATAATATTTACTGTATGGAGCCCTGACTTAGGACTTTGGCCAATTTTATAAAGACTTTGTTAGAATCCTCATACTGTAGTGAATGTCCATTTTTCCTCAAGTGGGAGTTGGTAAATTTTAAAGCCCAAATCTTCCTACCTACTGCCTTTCTTTCCCTGAAGGTGGGTGACGTCATGGAAACTCAAGCACAAGCCCCAGGGCAATGTCAGCTCTTAGGTGACTGCTTCTGGCTGTTAAACTTTGACCAGTCACTTAATTCTTGAAAAACCCTGCCTTGTTTATACCTCACCCCACCCCCACTCCCCTGTTAAAAATATGAAAGAGTGTATGTTTACAGTTTGTCATCATTCCTTGGGGTTCAGTAAGTTTAATAAGTTTAATTATTGTTTGTGACGGTCAGGCAGTACCTGAGTGTTGGAGGTAAGTTGAGAATTGCTTAGTCAGCTTGCTTGACGTTTAGGGACCAGGGCTGAGGGCTGGGATAACCAAGGATCTCACCTATCCCTGTCCTCGGCTAGCATGTGTGTCTCATGTCTGTCCCCTGACCTCTGGGTAACTTCAGTGTATAATGCAGTCCTCCTGACACCATGGGCCGATAATGCTTTTCTGTGGGACTGTCCCAGGTGTTACAGTTACAGCCTTTACCCACTGGACACCAGGGGTGTGTCTAGTGGTCACAACCCACACTGTCCTCAAGTATTTCCAAGTGTTTACTGGCAGAGAAAATCTCCTCAGTGAAATAACTGGCAAAGTAAAGGAGGGGAAAGCCACGAATTATTTATACAGTAATTAATAATTAATATTATAATTTTATATTTATAATTCATAATTTAATAATGAGTATAATACATTATATATATTTATAATTTTGTGTGTGCATGTGTGTGCGTGTGTGTGTGTGTGTGTGTGTGTGTGTGTGTACACCTTACCCCTCTGCTCCTCCTCAGTGGTTAACCTCTGCTGGGAGAGTTGATACCATTTACCTGTTGGTCCCATGAATCTTCCTTCCATGTTTCACATGGTCAGGAAATAATGACTCCCTGCCTGTTTGTAATTCTAGTTAGAAAAATGAAGCTACCATTCATTTCTACTTTTTACATTTTTTTTTTTTTTTTTTGGTTTTTCGAGACAGGGTTTCTCTGTGTAGCCCAGGCTGTCCTGGAACTCACTCTGTAGACCAGGCTAGCCTTGAACTCAGAAATCCACCTGTCTCTGTCTCCCAAGTGCTGGGACTAAAGGCGTGCGCCACCACTGCCTGGCTGTATCTAAGATAAATGGTTCTATACTAAAGACACACAGCTGGGGGAGGGGCACATGAAGGTGCTTTTGTCATTGATTGCTGTCACTGGGGAGGAGTGATAACTTTTGGGAACGGTGACAAGGACATTGAAGGGTGTTAACTCTTCAAGCAGTGTGTGTGAGAGAGATATGGTCCTACACAGTCAAGAAAAACTTGACCCATCCTAACATCAATAGTATCCCTTAGGGGCACTTTGGTGATAAAAACAGTCAACCCCTTGAATGGATGTCCCAAAATCATCACCAGCATGTGATAGTCAGTCGATCTCAGTAGAAAGGCCTCTGTAAACCAAGCTGGGGGAGTGGTGCCTATAGCCCTGGAGACTCAGGAAGCTAAGGCTGGAAGACTACTGTAGCCTAGGAGTTTGAATCCAGAGTGGGCAAGATAGCAAGACTCTGCCTCAGACAACTTCCCAATCAACGAAAGCCCTGGTGGCGGCTGCACAGTGGGAGCCGGGCCCTGGCCGAAGCCTCCTCACCTTCAGGTGGTAGATGTGCTCCTCGGTGTCAAGGTCTATACACTTAGACGACTTCTTCACAGACATCACGGACAGCCCCACGTCAATGCAGCCATGCAGCTTCTCTCTCTCAATCTACAGAAGCACGGGGAGGGCTGCTTGAGAGTCACAGGAGTCAAGGTGGTTATAACATCCTCCCCGATCTCGTCCCACCTCATCTTGTATATCCACCAATGCTAAACCTGGACACTATGATTCATGGGGCCCTCCATGCAAGCAGGACCCTGTTAGGAGTTGCACACGGACTGCTTTCTTTCTCTGAATGGGAGCACTCGCCTATTTCACAGTTGAAGAGGCTGGAGGACAGAAGACTAAGTAGGAATTTTCATAGCCAGGATACAAGCAAGAGTCACTGGCTTCCCTGAAACAGTGCCTGTTGTCTACATTCATCCGTAAGTGACTCAAAGGGAAGAATAGAGACAAACTAGGGAAGACTTCAACGGCCAAGAAAGAGGAAAGATAGGCCCACTGGTCACTCAGAACCCTCTAGGCCAACCTCCTAGGTTAACTCAAGAGGAAGTCCACATTAGCCATGGCTTTTTCCACCAAGCCCCTCAGTCACCATGTAAGTGGGAAGGACACTTGCCACATGCTCTGTTCCTGTAATCAGCTGAAGTCAGAGCAGACCTATGGAACACAGTAAGGTGTCTTGCCCCTTCCTCTAGTTGTGAATGGATCCCACCCACAATCTGAAGCTAAGACAGTAGGGGTCAGGGTGGGTGGAGAGGGGCCTCTATGCCACCTGGAAAAACCATTACCCACAGAGCACTGCGGCTCTGGGCTGATTTCAAGCACCCTGCACACTTCTTCAATATCATGCTGGGCTAAGAAGAAGACTTACATCAGTTTGGCTCTTGGCATATTTCAAGATTCCCTTTTCCAGGCAGAAGAATCTCTGTGGGGAAGCAAACAGAACTTAGCAAGACATATGTGCTAACATCTCTCCTCTGGTCTCCAAATTCAGATAGAATATGAGTTCTCGAATTTAATACCGAGTGGGGTAGAGTGTGAGCCCACCAAGGAGCAGCCACCGCTGACGTCTTACCTTGTGCCAGCCTTTCAAGGGCCACTTCCTCTTTTTCAGCAAAAATCCTTTCTGCACAGGTGGCTCCTGGGTGTAAGTCATCTCACCCCTCAGTCCTTCCACCACTTCCCAGCTGTCCTGTTCCAATGGAAGAAACAGGCCAAATGTCATACCTTTAAAAGACAGTAACACTAAGCAAGCTACTGAGAAATGATCCAGAGTCTGGATACATTTGATAAGAAGAAGAAATAAAATTGAATTTTCATCAATTTCTTGGACTTTATAGATTCAAAGCTGTAGTTTAGTGGCATCAAATTGGATTTTTTTAAAGCTTCTTTTTTTAAAGGTCTCTCTCTCTCTCTTTTGAGTCTTTGAACCTTGACAGCACAGTTGAAGGGAAAGATCTTACTATATGTTCTATTTTTGCTCACTTTGATGTCATCTCGAGGTTACTGTTCAGTCAGCAGAACTCAGTCTGACCAAATGTCACATATGTCAGCAAGAAGCTGTATGTGTCTGTGCGCCGTGCATGTTAGGGGAAGCTAAGGAATGGCTGAGAAGCAGACTAGAGAGACGACACAACAGTCAAAGGTACCTGAAGCTCTGCCAGAGGACCCAAGTTCCAATCCCAGCACCACATCAGGTGCTAACAACTGTCTGAACTCTATCCCCAGAGGATCTAACCCCTACCCTTCCATGGGCACTACACACCTGTGACATACACACCGTACACACACAGAGACACAGACGTAAAAAATATTTAAATCTTTGAAATGGAAGTATCTGCAAAAATGGAATTGAATGCAAGCCAGGGAACATTTCAAGCTGACTGGAAACAGTGCTCCACAGATAACTGTCTTCAAACTCTAGGGGCTGAAGTAGCAGAAATGCAGAAACATCGGAAAGAGTTTTGTCTGAAGTATTTTCACCCCTTTCTCCCAGGAATTTTTAATTCCCCCCCATTTCTTATCCAAGAGACTTTTCTTTTTAAGACACGCTACAATCCCAGGACTTGAGAGTCTGAGGCTGCCTATGTCACACAGCAAGAAATAAAACCAAAACCAAAACAAAACAAACAAAAAAACAAGCAACATGAACAACAACAAATTCCTTGTATTTTTGGCCTGGGTTCTTTTCAGTTTTGAAGGAGCACAAATGACTGCTTTAATTAATTCTCCCATCATTGGCTATTAAGGTTATCCCAACTGAATGAAAACAAATTTCAAAAGTAATCAAAAGAAAAGCAATAAAAATTCTGAAACTTTCTTTTAAAATACTTAAATCATTGCTTGATGATGATGAATGATGACTGACTGACTGACTGACTGACTGACTGATTGATCGATTGATTAGGACATAATACACATGGAATGAACACACTGAAATACAACATGAGTCTGGATACACACACTAGATATAATATATTTCCCACAATCGGTAACAGTTTTGCATACATATGATTCTGGAGAAGATCTCGTGTAGACACTATGGCTTTGAGTCAAAGCTCCAATCCCTGGGCAGATGGTCCAGCCAGAGGCCAATGAGTGGACACCAAGAGTTAGGCAGTAAATCTGGATCAGCCCCAGAGCAGAGGGCTCTTTTCCATGCATCCCAAAGACCAGCACATCCTCTGTAGCAACAGGAGCCTTCCCTACATTAGCCACTGAGTTCTTTGATAATCTGACTTTTATCTGAGCCCTTTCCACTGTGAATGGAGATAAGGACACATCCTAGTTTTAAAAAATAACCACTGTAAGTATCTCAGAATCTGGAGCTGTAAAAGGGATTTCTTCAATGGTTAAAAGGGGGGATGGAGGTGGTAGTCAGTGTTTAATTTAGAGAAACTTTTGGCGAGGCAGCAACATTGAATGAGATTTTGTTATAAAAGCCACCACCAGCTGTCCAGCTACTCAGTTACACCCAGACAATAACTGGAAAATGTCTATTTAGTGATATGCAGCACACCGCCTGTAAAACACCAAACGATCCTGAAATCATTTATTCGGCTTGGAAAAGCCACTGCTAGAACTGTGTTTTACCTGTTTCAATGCTGTGAGTCTCTAAGGCCCTGCAATAACGCCCCTCCTCCAGAGGAAAGTATTATTCCTTCAGCCCCTTACTCTATCACTCCAGTGTTAACCCTGTCTTCCTTGCTCATGGTAATGTGATGAGGCTTGTCCCTAATGGGCAGGAGTCGCTTGAGAATATCTCCCATTTCCTCCTGTCTTGAGAACAGCAGGCTCCTGATAACTAACTCCAGTTGTGGCACATGCTACAGGCTCATGTTCCTGGAAGGCTATATTGTGGCACACATTCAAAGTGTGCCCAGTGTCCTTGGGCCAAATGACGGTTATGTGTGGTATCATCACATGAAAATCCAAGGGAAGCCGGAAAGCACTCAGTGGCTCAACCTTTGGAGTTGTCCTCAGACGCCCGGGCAGATTGCAAAGTGCAGACCGCTAACTCTAGAAGAGCCAGGCACATCTGCTCAGCCCCTCTCTTGTGCTCAGTGCAAATGTCAGGAGGGATGAGCCGTGTTTCCCAAAATGGGGGAAACATAATGCGGTCTCACCCGTGGCTGAATAGGAAAGAAGAATAGAATTTCAAAAGTGGGCTTTGCTGACTCAGGTTAGAAAGGAGATGCCCCAAAACTCTGGAGATAGCGTTTACTCCTCCCAGTCAGCCAGCATGAAGGGCAGGCAGGGGGTTACAGTAGGTTCACTCTCCCTTCAGGCAACAAGCGAGGAAGGGCTTGCACTTTTTTTCCCCTGCTAAATGTCATCTGTGTTGTAGGTTTTGTCTTCTTCCTAGGTTAAGAACTTGAAAGTGTTGGCAGGCAGAAAAACCAGATTTACCCCATGAAGGTAAGGGCAGGCTCTACTTGGCTCAGAGAGACGGCTCAAATGCCTTTTGTAGGCCCTGTATTCATTCAAATGCTTGTTTCTTCCCAAGTCACCACTGAGCTAGCGAGTGACAGCTAAGAAGCAGCCTCTATCCCTGAGGTTCACAGTGGCCCGAAGCTGTTCCCTCTGAGGCTGGGGAATCTGGGGCAGTGTTGATTGACAGTTCTGGGAAGAAGTCTCTTGCATCTCAGCTTCAAGTGAAAGCACATGAGACAGTAAAGAACTTCCTGGTTCCTCAGCCTTGCACAGTGACAAGGGTGTCCCACATCCAGAAAGATTCTGCAAGCACTATGAGACATCTTTGTAAATAAGGACCTGCTTGATGTCAGCTGACCAGAAAGGGCCGGGGTATAGCTCAGCTCAGTCCTAAGTCTGCTTGGCAGGAGCCAACTCAGTGGTAAAGTAGTCACTGTGCATTACCAGGTAATATACCAGTTAATTAACTCGTAAGCTACTGATTTCTCATTTGAGCCCCAGGGCATTGGTGTTTTCTTTCAAAACTGCCATAGAGACCTTCTTCAACTAGTGTACAACTCCAGCAGCGTGGCACACAGAGGGTAGCCACTAAGAGGATTCTCCAAGTGGTATTTGTTGCAGTCTCCAGTCAAGAAAATAGATTAAACTCTTGAATCAAGTAAACAACACTAGGTAGTTAGTTGGCTTCACCAGAAGGGGTTATGTTGTAGTCACAGTTCATAACATGCCACCGGAGTCACAGACATACGAAACACAGGGATGTTTGCAACACAAGAAAGAATATTGTAACTCCACAAAAGGGCTGGAGAGCACATTCTAGTTCCACACAATCAGAAGCCTTTTGTCAGTTCACTGACCTAAAATAGTTCATAGCAGACATTAATAAATGCACTGAAAGAGTCAGAGGAACTGTTAGTGTGGCTAATATAGTTGACACATACTTTATTATCAGGCTTAGCCCTTGTATAACCCTTCAAGAGCATGTTTATTAGGATTATTTTATTTTTTAATATAAAGTAAGGAAGAGAATTAGGTAAATGTCCTGCTGTGGGAAAGCTGCCAACTGCTACAGCCACCCCACAGCACAGCCTGAGAGGCTTAAATTATTCTGCCTTCATCTTAAAATGTTATTTTTCCCATCTTTAGATATATAAATTCCAATGATGAACAAGGAAAAAAATTCTAAGTGGTAAGGGACATTGGGCGTGAATCCTGGAACTGACCCACCTCTAGAGACAACTCGAAGAAGAGGCTCAAAAGCCCTGGGCCTGCTCAGAGCTCCTAGCTCTCTGGTCACAGGCGTATCAAGCGTGTAAGAAATCAGGCCATGCATTTCCCTGAAGCTAACCCTTTGCCCATCTGCCCCTTCCTGCCTGAACTCCTGTCTAACCTCCTTCTCTGGTGAAATTCTCCTCAAACCTTTTCTCTGAAGAAAGCCCCTCCCTCCTTTCAAGAGAAGTAGTAATAATGAAAACCCAGCTTACACTGCCTGTTTGTCCAGTTGAAATGTGGGTTCCTGGCCTTATTACTCTTGCTCATTATCATCAGTGTCCTCAGTAAATACCAGCTGAGCAAGCCTGAGAGCAGGAGGAGGCTATGGGAAGGGCACTGAGTGCTCGCTACGTGTGGTATTCAAGTGAACTGCTTTTTAGAGCAGAAGAAAAAAACATGCAGATGCTGGCTGGGGAGATGGTTTAGTAGATGATGGTCGTTACTATCAAGTCTAAAAACTTGACTTCAAGCCCTGGAGGAAGAGCCATGACAGGAGAGAATAGACTCCAGGAAGTTGTCATCAGATCGCCACACATGTGCCAGGGCAATGGATATGTCCACAAGTGTGTGCCTAAACATACCTATATATACACACAGAGAAACACAGAAACTCACAAACACAAACCAACGTAATAAAAATAAATTTGAGAGGCCAGTGTTCCAGGCTAAAGGGACCGTGGGGGAGTGGCACCTGATGCCCTCCACACACCGTGATGAACTGAAGATAGGCCAGGCCCCTGAATGAAGTGAATACTCGAGACACACTACGGGACAGAGTTGGACCACCACGGAGATCAAGGTCCTGCAATGGCGAACTCTGCTCACTGAGCCGAATACTGAGTCTGATATGCGGGGTGAATGTCTCATCCTGCATGGGTCAGGCTGGAAGGTCATCAAGATGGGGAGAGAACGGTGGCTGCAGTTTCTCAAGATTTCTGCTAAAGCTCAAACGAGGCCGATCTGGCCATCATCTGGCGTTGAGTTCAGTCTATTTTACAGAAAAAAGTGCCAAAGATAGAAAGCTGCTTTGTGATTAGAAAGGCGGCGAGGCATTGATTCATGCTCTTCAGTGGGCCAAGTTCATTTCCATAGTGCTGAGTGCACGGATTGCAAGCGCCGCTTCCTTCCTTCCAGCACAGCTGTGTGCACACTGCAGCGCTCCCAGGCCCTTCGCACATGCTCAGTTCTCAGCTCCCCTGGCTATGATATCAGAAATAGAAACGACTGAAACGTCCATTCTTTCCTGCAGCTGAGAAGTGTAGAAAGGGATCTGGCAGGACCGAAGAGGATGTTGTTCTAATTAGTCTGTTATCAGTTTACCAGCTTTTTAAAACCCAGAGGGCAACGTCCAGCATTAAATCACGTGACCGCTCATTACGCCCATCATCAATGAGTTTAAGGCAGTTTGATTTTGTAAAACCTATCCCGAAAGGCTAAAGATCAGGAACACCACCTTTCATGATTTTTCTATGGACACATGGAAGTACCTGTCTGCAGAACAACCACTCTAATGTCAGACCAACTGTGTACTTAGACTGCAATCACTGCGAGCTGGAGTTACCTTTCGTTCTCTCAGCTAAGGTTTTACAAGCACCAATAGGCAAAGAGCAATAGAAAGGAAAAAAAAAAAGAAAAATATTCAGAGGCAGATTGGTGTGTGAGGGACAAATGCAACGGAAATCACTGGGAGATCCTGTGGACACATATCCCAGTTCACGGGCAGGGAGGGGCTGAACGTTAGTCACTGGCTGGACCGCTTACAGAAGACCAGGCTGTCTTTAAGAGCTCCAAGGGACGTAGACTCCAAGGAGGAAACCAGGACTGATGAGTGGAGCCCCGAGCCCTTAGAGTCCAGCTCTGCAGGAGACTATCTAACAATCAATCAGCAGGGACACAGCTGCTCTGGGAAAGAGTACTCCTTAGCCCTGAAGTGCTCCATCAGAGGGAGCACTCCATCAGAGGGAGCACTCCATCAAAGGCTAATGGAGTCTGGCCTAGGAGTACAGAAAGGATGCTAAGTTTGAGAGAGGTCAGAATAAATGAACTCTAAGACCTCCTCTAAATCTTGTCAGAAAGCCATGCCCTGGGAAGCACAGCTTTCATATCACCTCAGGCACAAATCTGACTTCAGGATAGAAGATTCTAGAAGGGGATGAGCATGGGTGAGCCCACGTTGGTTCAGAAGACTGTTTATGGATCCTCGGTCACAACCTGCCAAAAGGCACTGGGCTTTCTCTCCCAACACAGAGGTGTAGAGAGTTGAGAGAGAAATACCCAGAGGATCCAGGTCCAGGGTCCCAGCTTATCCTGACAGTTACAGAACACAGGCACCTTACAGATGATGGAAGACTTCTGGCATCCAATCCTTCAGAAAACGTGGGAGCGTGGTGGGCGCACCCTTTAATCCAGCACTTGGAGGCAGAGGCAGGGATTTCTGAGTTCGAGGCCAGCGTTACAGAAGAGTTCGACAGCGGGCTACACAGAGAAACCCTGTCTCGAAAAACAAAAAAAAAAAAAAAAAAAAAAAGAAAAAAGAAACGTGGGAGGGAGTGCTGAAGATGACAGCGGGGCCGGGGGGGGGGGGACACTAAAAGAGCTGTCAGCTGTCCCACCACTCTGCCTGAGACCACCTTTGGTTTCTAAAGAAGAGACACATGCTTAGTGCAACTGTACTGACCACAGGCAGTTTTATAATTAGAATATCATTTTTAAAATCCTAAACACACATGCAACGACTGTCTCCAGCCAACAGATGACTCATTTAGCATTGTGGCTTAATTATTTTAGCACATTTTAGGCTCCTTAGATATATATTGATATTACTAAATATTCCTCGAGTAGTATAAAGGCTTAACAGCTATGAAAACATCCCTCACACATTTCCTCGTTCCCCACAAATGTTGTTCTGTAAACAGGCCTTGGAGGAGGTATAGCTATTGCTAATGATGGAGACACCCATGAGCCCCTCTGTCCATCAGCAGGCCACCATGGATGTAGTTGGTGTTCACAGCTCTCATGATGGTAGGCCTGACAATAATAAAGGGAGTGAAGTGTCCTGTGTGCCCTCATCATGAGGAGGGGACCATCACCGAAGTCCAAAGTAGCTTGCCCAAGACTTAACTGCTAAGCAACAGGTCACTTCTGTAGGTTCTACAGCTCACACAAAGAACCTTGCAGCTGGACATCTTCTCTGGACAGGAATATCCACAAGGGCAGAAGGACCCAGTGGAATCCCTTCAGAAACACCCAGTTCACTGCTCCTGTCACACCTCCTGCCCCTGCCCCAACACACACCCAGACAGACACTGGTTTCTCCACCCAGGGACACAGAACCTATTCTGGCCTTCTTTAATTTGTATCTTTTGTAATCAATGGCCAACCCCCCAGAGTCATGAAATGTTTGTTTCGAAATTAAGATTTGAAGGAGGATATGACGGTCACCTGTTGAGTTCTTTTACCTAAGAATCTAAGTGAAATCAATTACCGGGGGGGGGGGGTGGATCACAACCTTGAGAGGCTTGTGGAGACCAGGACTCAAACCTTTTGCACCTTTTCTCCATCTCCTTTCTCAAAATGGCATTTCTAAGGTGGCAGACAGCCTGCCAGAGGGGAGACT
The DNA here is from genome assembly GCA_021653895.1 of Mastomys natalensis. NCBI lineage: Eukaryota > Metazoa > Chordata > Mammalia > Rodentia > Muridae > Mastomys > Mastomys natalensis. The sequence continues at coordinate 192,126 of JAJTUV010001871.1, read as the reverse complement.
GGGCTAACTCACCAGGTAGGGTGTGAACTCCCCTGCAGAGCCCATGTGAACGGGTTGGGGGCCAACAGTTAGAAGGTATGACATGTTTGTTCCTTCTATCTTGCAACGTCCTTTTTGATTTATCCTTATTACCTTTTGATTTTAAAAATAAAAATCTTTGGTGTCATACAGTGCCCCGTGGTATCTGAGCACTGGAAAGACACAAAGAAAAGCAGACTCTTTACTCAGAGAAAACACAGTGGCACTCAGTGACAGTGCTTGGTATCTCTCTCGAGACCCACGTCCACGCTAGACGCCCATGGTGTTCTCTATTCTCCATCTCAGGGTGCTCAAGAGAGCTAATGGAAGTTTGTAATCAAATAGAAGCACCTTCTGGGAAATGCTGCGTACGTGACTTAGAATCACAGGTGTGGGTCGCAGGCATGTAAAATGGCAAACCCTTTCATATACAAAGGCCTTACATTTAGTAACCCCACTAGAAATGCCAAGGCACACCATCCAAGCCGTGACACGCTGGAGGTTAGTACACATGAGAAATGCAAAGGCACCAGCAGATTAAAAATCTGTAGGTGCCAGATGAGGACTTTACACGCTGCAGCAGGGGCTCAGACAGGCACCGTCCCCAAGGTGTCATGCCTTTGGTCTAAGGGCTTGAGCTGGGACTCTTAAGCAGAGAGAATTAACTTTCCGAGGCTGCCGTGGCAAATGGCCACAAACTTAGTGGCTTAAAGTTTCAACCAGTAAACCTCAATCTGGTTTTGATTCTGAGATGAGGTCTTGCTATATCTAGCCGGGGCTGCCCTCAAATGCAGGCTCCCCCTCTCCCAGCCTCCTGTGTGCTAGGATTACAGGCCTATTCTACCACCACCCAGCTCTGAAGTTTAAAATTCTTCAACAGTGCTGGGAGCCAGAAATCCCAAACCTGGTGTAGGCAGAGCCAGGCTCCCTCTGGAGGTTGGATGGGAGACTGTTTTGGGCTATCCTGGTCTCTGGAAGCTGCAGTTTCCCAGCTGCCCCTCAGCTTGTTGCTAGAGACCACGCGTGCTCCCATCCTCACATCAGGCCCCCCCTCCACCCCGTGTTTCTCCTGGGCAGATTTCTTGCTGATTAATTTAGGGCCCTTCAGACAATTAAGGACGTCCTGCCCTTTTCAAGGTCCACAAATTAGCCACATTTACTAAGGCCTCCCTTTCCGTGTAGCATTCGCAGGCTGTGATGGTGAACGTGTGCACCTCTCTTTTAGGGGACCAGTATTCACCCAAACTATACAACGTAAAGGAGAGAATGAGGGTGGAGATGTGCCGGGACATCTGACTCAGCTACCCCTGCGAAAGGCACAGAGGGGAACACGGCTAGACTCAGTGCCCAGGCCAGCATCCAGAGGCAGACCAGATCACTCTGCGTGTCCTCGGGAAGGCAGACAGTGCTCACCCACTACTCTCCTACCAATGTCTAGGTGTCTTCTGTTTGGCTTTGTCCTACATCCCATGCTGTAACTTCTGGGCCATTAGAATTTTTTTACTTTTATTACTGTGTGCCGATGTGTGTGCGATGTGTGTATGGACATATGCCTGCCACACTGTGCACTGGGGAGGTCGAGGACAACGTTCAGGAGTAAATTCTCTCTACCATGTTGAAGCAAGGTCTCATTCTACTGTACTCACTACTCTACACTTGTTAGTGTTCGAGCTTCTGGGGGAGTCTCTCATCTCTGTCTCCGTTTCCTGGTAGGAACACGGGGATTAGGGATTATGGATACTTACCATCACACCCAGGTTGTTTGTTTGTTTTATTGGGTTCCTGGGATTCAGCTCAGGCTGTCAGCCCTGTGTGGCAAACGCTTTTAGTGGCTGAGCCATGTTGGCTGTCACTAGCGTTTTGCCATCACCAAATTACTGAAGTGGATTTTCTCTTCCTTGAGAGAGAGATGAAGACTTAGCTCAACTGAAGGCTGCCGCTCAAGCACCCCAGGAACGATCCAGGCACTGCATGGCTGGAAGATGTACTCTCCCTGGAACATCTGGGTTCTAGTTCTTCCTTCCTGTGACCTGCACTGTGCCTATTGCTGATTGTACAGAAATATATTTATTTTCTTAAGGCAACTCAAGAAGGTTTTTTTTTTTTATCAAGACAGTGATTCTAAAACAGAGAAAGCTATCTTTGCTGCTTCTTATTTCATTTTTAATTCCATGCGTGAGTGTTGGCTTGTACATCTGTCTGCATCATGCGTGTTTGAAGCCAGAAAAGGCTCTGGACTCACTGGAGCTGGAGTTAGAGTTGGTTGCGAGCTATCATATTGGTGCTGGCAACTAAACCCAGATCCTCTGCAAGAACATGCTATCCTCTGACCCGCGGAGCAGTCTCTTTGCTCCTACTGGCGGCCTTTTATTCCAGAACCACAGATCAGACCAGACAGATTGGGAACTTGAAAGCGATCAGAGTTCAGTTTCCCCTGCTCTTTTGATCAGGTATGGAATAACGGCCTGGGCTCTGTAGACACAGGGAGGAACAACCGCTTGTCTCTGTAGACGCAGGAACAAGGGTCTTTGTTCTTGTCACTTTCACTAACGCTTTAACCTCTTCCCATATTGAATGCCTGCTTCTCTCGCAAGCCTCAGTGGGAAATGTACTGCGAAGTGATTCTTTATTCTGTCACCCTTCCTACATCCAGAACATAACATCACAACACAGCCGTGGCCAAAGGCTGGTGGGAAAACGAAACCGTAAAGGGCCCAGAAAATAAGCCTGGAAAGTGAAAACAGAGACAGACAGCTGAGTCTTTCCCTCCGCTGGGATGACCTGAAAGTGACAGCTCTCAGCAAACCGGGGCCCACACACTACTCCACCCACCCATCCTGCTCTGCCTCACACTCCCAGAGGTTCTGGTTATGGAAGTCTTTCTAAGAAATCATTTATACAGGCCATGCGGACCTTGAATTGACTTCTGAAGGCACCTCTAGCATCTCAAGACAGTGCTTTCCAAATAAAAGGCCCTTTGCTACCCTGACTCTGGACATAGCAGTCAATATCAGAAACATCCATATTTCCTTTCCACAGCAAGACAAATGATCTGGACTTTATTAGTCACTTTGGGAATTCGAGAGGACAGCGTGACGAGATACCAGAAGCAGTAAAGATGCTCCTGGGTGGTCCTGACCTGTGCATCCCTTACTGCCTCTTCCTCCCATTGTGGCCTAGATATATGCCACGCCCCTATGCTGCCACTGCCCCACAGCTCCAAGGATGAGGCAGGGAAGCAGCCACCTGTGGGGTAACTTGTGGATCCCTGGTACTTCCACGGTTACAGAAGAAGTGTGGTCTGTTTGTCGGGCACCTCCACAGAAGTTCCGTGGAATCTGGCAATTTGCACAACCGGATAAGGAACTAAGGCACACAGAGGGTGCCATGGATAGGTTTGTCCAAGACTAGACCGGTTATACACAGTCTAAGATTTAAACTCAGGCCCTCTGACTCCAGAGCTAATGCTGTCCTTAATATTCTATGACGATTTACTATGGTTATATTGTTTGACCCTTGAAACCTATGTTGAGCTTTGTCATTGTGAGGTGTGGGGAGATAGGGCCTTTAAGAAGGGACAAAGTTGAAGCAGGAGTTAACACTCCCTAGGCCATAACATGGAAAAGGCCTAGGGTAAACCCACAAGCCGGCCCCATCGATGTGAGAACAATGAAAGGATATTGCAATTAAGAATATTTCAATTATCAGCCAGTAACACCTGTAACGTCAGTGTGTAACAATGCCAGCCAGGGCAATAGATGAGCTAAGGTCAGCAGCTAACAAGGCATGGGTCCAAAATGGACAGAAGGGGGCTTTGCTGTGAGACCACCACCATAACTGGGTAAGCAGCACATGAGCAATGCATGGCCATCTCCCTGGCTGCCCCAGGGGAACATGCATAGAGTGTTGTGTAGTCCCCACAGCCCTGCCCATGATAGACCCTCACTCAGTCTCAATAAAAATGACCGCAGTCTTTGTCTGGTTTCTGCTTAAGTCTTATAAAACTCTTAGACAAGCCCAGTAGTTTTTCCCTCTCTTGGGACCCCTCCCACTCTCACGGGGTCTCTCTCCATTTTCCTCCATTTCTCACTTTTCTTTAATGAAGGTTTCACTTTGATTAGAGCCACGAGGTACAGCTCATGTCTTTGACCATAATCAGCATGAAAGTCTGAACTTGGAGCTACTGTCTCAAGCTGATCCCCTGGTGGCCACTGACTGTCCAGCACCCAAGTCCTTGAGTCATGCAGGTCAGGGCCCAGGAAGTGCCCATTGCTCTCGAAGATCAGCACCAAAGACACTAAAAAGGTCTTCCTTCCTTTCTGGAGTGACCTCTCCACTAGTCACCTAAAGCGGGTTGTTGGAAAGGTTGGTCCAGGGACTCCTAGTGCTTTGTCACTTCCGCTTTCTGTCACGAGTTAAAGCAGCATAAGGTGACTCGTGCCAGGGTTCAGCTCGCTTCTGGACCCCCCCGACTCCAGAGCTGAATAAACTATTCCTTACTCTTTAGAAACCATCAGTCTCAGATATTCTGTAATAGCAACAGGAAAGGAACCAAGGTGACATCAGAAGACATTGTGGCATGACAGGAGGGTCCCACAGCCACGCTGCCTTAATGTTTCGTAGTGCTGATGTACTCCATACTTTAATAAGTGTCTTAGTTAGGGCTTTACCACTGAGAGCAGACACCATGACCAAGGCAACTCTTAGAAGGACAATATTTAATTGGGGCTGGCTTACAGGTTCAGACATTCAGTCCATTATCATCAAGGGGGAAGATGGTGGCATCCAGGCAAGCATGATGCAGGGGGAGCTGGGAATTCTACATCTACATCTGGAGACTGCTAGCAGAATCCTGGCTTCCAGGGAGCCATAACTAGGGTCTTAAAGCCCATTCCCACGGTAACACACTTATTCCAACAAAACCACACCTACTCTGACAGGGCCACACCTTCTAATAGTGCCACTCCCTGAGCCAAGCATATACAAACCATCAAAATAAGGAACCTGTTCAAATTCAGTGCCTCTAAACTAAACAAATCAATGTGACCATGCATTCACCTCCTCTTCTTCCTCTCCCTTCTCTTCTTGCCTCTCCTTGACAGAGTCATATGGCCCACTCTGGTATCAAACTTGTAATCCTCCTGCCTCAGTCTCCCAAGTAATGTATTTATAGGCATGCACTACCATACCTGGCTTGGATCTCAGCATGCTCAATACTCAACTGAAAATGTCAACACCTGAACATTATACCTTACTTCATCATGCAAACTTGATAAATTCTTTCCCAGTCAATCTACCTGTTCTATAGACTCTGGCACAGCGTCCAGACTGGTGTGGTTTCTGAAGTGCAGCATCAGCTAACAGCTGAATAACTAACTCTCACTGGGTGACCCTGAGGGAACTTAAATGCCACCAAAGATTAGCCCAGGGACAGCAGGGTGACAGGAGCAAGCAGAGTCACCACAGGGAGACTCACTCAGAAATCCATCTTTTCCTGTCACGTCCCAGGCTGAGGCAGGAGCATGTTTGTGAATTGCTTTAGCAGAACTTACTTTCCCATCTCTGCTTTTCATGCCAAACGCTACCATCTCATTAAAGAATGGAAGCTGTGTCCTTACTCCCCCAGGGGCTTTGTGTCAGCTGCTTTCTGATCTGTGATGCTCTGTTTGGCTCCTCTGCCCTCCACAGTTTTACATCTCCTGCTCAAGCATGTTCAGTAGAAGCTTCTCAATAGAAGTAGTCAGGAAAAAAATACAAAAAACAAAACCAACCAAAACCAAAATACACCCTGGCTGTTGGCTCTACTAATAAAGACAAGCCATACCCATTCATTTGTCTAGCCCCATCTGGCTTCTAAACTGCAGTGCTTTGACATTTCTAGGCAGGGATAGAAGGGGGGCAGTGAGGGAAAGACAAAAGGAAATTATAATGACTCCTATTTTATAAGTTTAAAAATAGCAATCCTCTCTCCTACTTATATACCCCTTCACCTACTTCATGAATCCATGGAAGAGTCTGCATAGGCATCTTTCTGCCTAGCAACCGCTTGCCTAGTCGCTCATTAACTTCATCCCCATGCACTGAGCATCCTCACGTGCCAGTCCAGGCACGTTCCTGTACTGTTTCACTCAGTTCTCTCCTTCAAGAAGGCAAGTTCATTTTACACGGATACATGAACAGGGAAGCATCTACATGGAACTGCATACATCCTGCACGGGGAAATCTACACAGAAGTGAGAGATACACGCACAGGTTATCTACACAGAAGTGGGAGATACATGCATGCAGGATCTACACAGAGGTGAGAGATCCATGCATGGGGGAATTTACAAGGAAGTGCATGACTCCCTGACATTTTACACATGCATATAGAAATGAATTCAATAATCAAAGACAAGCAAAGTCAGTTTAATGAACAGAAACAAAGTCCAAGGTATAGACATTCTGATCACCAGCTGTCTGTGATGAGTGAGAACCTAAGAGAAAAGGTTTTAGAAAGACTGAGTCCCATGACCAAGAGGGTGTTTTACTCTTATTTTAAAAATATCGTGTGCATGATGTATTTGAGTGTGGTATGTATGTGTGTGATGTGTACAGTATGTGTGATCTGTGTAAAATGTGTGACTTGTGTGTGTAATATATGTAGAGTGAGGTATCTGGGCGATATGTGTGCATATATATCTGTGCAAGATGGAGTTGTAAATTCAAGCTCTTAGAGGCCCCTCTTCCTGCTGCCCCAGACTCCACACATAGTAAAAATGTGTAAAACTATGTGCTTTCTAGGCTGTCCTACATTCATGGAGTAAAAACAGAAGTCTGAAAAGAAAATGTAGTATGGATATACATTTAGCACACACATGCCACAGCTTCTCATTCAGACATATATAATGTCTTTTCTTCGGAAAGAAATATTATTTTGCCTTTTAAAAGGATGACATTTTTTCATCTGGGACAACATGGAGGACACTAGGCAAAGCACCGGAAGGCACACTGTCTTATGTAAACACGCCATGTGAGAACTTGAAGTCACTGGAGCAGAAGGTGGGACTAAGGCACAGCACACTTGTAAATTAGAGGACACGAGGGCGCAGATCAAAGTTCCAGTTACTCAGAGGAAGCAATTCTAAAGATCTAAGGTGTGACATGGGGTCAATGAGTCAGAACACTGCACTGGCCACCAGTGGCCTCTGCCATCTGGGGGTCGGCCAACCACAGCCTGAGGATATTCTAAGAGAAATAGTGCCCAAGCAGGGACAGAGGTCACCAGGCCCTGAATATAGTGTAGTGACTGCTAACACACTATTCCTATCAGGAATCTAGACCACATGAAGAATACAGGAGGGTGGGCTCACATTTCACACAAAGGGCCTGTGCATTCTTGAACTCTGTCATCAGGGGGCTCCTGTAACAGATACCTTTGTGAATACCTTGGGAAAACTATTTGTGACACTCGTGAGGACAGTAGGTCTCCATGTGTGTGCATGTTCACATGTATGCAGGCGAGGCCAGAGACTGAGCATCTCCGAGTCCCGGAGAGCAGATCTTAAATGTTCTTGCCAGCCACACACCAGCTATAACCATGTAGGATGACTGGCATATTTGTTATCTGGACTTTGTTTATCATTTATACCATATGCAAATATCAAAACAGCATAGTATAGACTATAAATATGTATAATTTTCATTTGTCAGTCACCCTCAATAAAGCTAAAGGGGGAAAAGATCATGTTTTTAAAAGTCTGAAAGTCTTCATGGGTCTGAAAGAAAAGCAAAGACGTAAACCACACTGTGGGCAAAAAGTGTCTGTTGGCTTACTTCTGTGAGCTGAGGGAGCTAAAACGGTCCCCACCTGAGCCAGGCACACTGCTGCAAACCAGGATGGGGCACTGCCCACAGCACAGTGAACGGAGGTTTTGCCATCTGCTCATCCCGGGCAGTGGAAGGAGGCAGCTGAACCTGGGCCAGGTTATCTGCTGGTCAGCATGAGGATCTGGGATATTCCATTCTCATCATGGAAAAGGAGTCCCCGATGCAATGTGAGACTTGTCCTGGATCAGAGTCCCTAGGAGTGGGAGGCAGGCAAACGGCCTATCCCAAACCAAGACAGGTGACTAAAGATCTCACAGGAGACATGCAAGATGAGGGTCTAACTATAGTCAAGAGCACGAAAGGAAAACTAGCACCATAGATAAACAGCCAGTGACAGTGACGTGCACATGGGATAAACCCACTCCAGATAAACGGAAAATAGACCTGAAAGGGGTCTCACAGTGGCACCTTCAAAACCAGGAGTGGCTGCACGTGTCGCTGACAGTTACTGTTTTCCCATGTCTCCAGTGCAGCCTGTGGCTGTGGAGATCTCTCTGTTTTGAGCATCCTGTGACAGGGCTGGAAATGTGCTGCTATGCTTTATTTAGCAGCCAACAGATGCAATGGAAGTAGCTGAGCCCCCAAAAGGCCGGCAAGGAAAGCTTCACGGCTCCCGGATGCCAGCAGCTTCCACGGCTCTGGAGATGCCAGCAGGGCCCTGGCCAGTGTGTGAGGCAGGCAAAGACTGATGATGGATGACAAGGCATCACAGACGAAAGAGCTGTGCTAGCCTGGGGCAGGCAGAACACTCACCTTTGTCAGAAAATGGGACAATGGAGAGACCGGATGCACAGCCCCTCCAAAGTCAACAGGAGTTTTAAAACTAAATTCAGGCTAGTCGTGAAATAAATATATTGAATTCTCTACTTTCTCAGTACCAAAAGCAACTTGGGAAAGAAAGGATTTGCCAGTTTTATATGCCCTCATTATGGAAGGCAGTCAGGGGAGGAACCATTAACAGGACCTGAAGAACACTGCTTACTGGCTTGCTCCCCATGGCTTGACAGCTTGCTTTCTTATACCATCCAGGACCACCTGTGTAGGGGTGGCACCGCCCACAGTGGACTGGTCCCTCCTCATCAACCAACAATCAACAGAAGTCCCCCAGACATGCCTACAGGCGATTCTGTATTGAAGTTCCTTCCTCCCAGGTGACTTGTTTGTGTTGACAGAAATCTGACCAGCACATAAAGCAACTGTGTGTGTGCCAGTTCTGTAAATTAAAGTAGAAGGTCTTAAATAGAAAAGAGGGCCATTTGATAAATGTAAAAAAAAAAAAAAAAAAAAGGTGAAGCACTGAGTGGTTCCTCTTGCTATTTTTATGGAAACTCAGAGTGAAACTAGCATTGTGAAAATCAAATCCACCAATCGTCAATGAACCTGCTGGAAGAGTTACAGCCCTGAGGGTGAATGACAAGGCCCGCTTCTACACGGCTCGGCTCCTCCTCTTGCTACTTGTTACTTCACTGAGCTCCGCCTCCCTGTGAAGCCAGGGTGGGCAGAAGAGGTGCTGCTTGGAGAAAGTTGCTGGGGTGGGAGGAGAAATTCCACCCTCTGCTCCAGTCCAAAGCTGAGTGCTGGCGGAAGACAGTCTGGTGGCAGCTGCCCAAGGGCAGGCACACTCATTCCCATGAGAGCAGATCTCTAGGGACCCATGGTGTTAGCATTTAGCCAGTGACAAACTTAATCTTAAAAAAAAAAAAAAAAAATCCCAGAGGCAGGGGAGTTAGGTTAGTGGGTAAAAGTGCTTATGCCATGTTCTAGTTTGCTTTCTTTGTTGTAAGAAAGACTACAACCAAAGGTCGACTCGAATGAAAGAGTTTATTTGGCTTTCACAACCTAATTATAAGCCATCACTGAGGGAAGCCAAGGCAGGAACTCAGGCAGGGCAGGAACCTGGAGGCAGGAACTCAAACAGAAACTATGGAGGAATGCTGCCTACTGACTTACCTTCCTATAGTGTGCTTGGTTGTGCTTTCTTATTCAACCAAAAGGTGATACTGACTAGGAGTAGTACCTGCCTACAGTGGGCTGGTCCCTCCTACAACAAGCACTAATCAAGAAAATTCCCCCTGTAGACTTGCCTACAGAGCAATGTGAGCAGGCATTTTCTCAACTGAAGTTCTACCTTCTCACATGAGCTGAGCTTGTGTCAACTGATAACAGAAGACAAAACAAATCAACAAACACTAGCCAACACACCACACAAACATGAGGGCCTCTGTTCATTCTAGACTCAAGCATCTGAAATGTCAACTAGATGAGAGGCAGAGATGGAGAGAGTCCCTGGGCCAGCCAGACTGGTGTAAGCAGCAGAAAACAAGGAAGAGATTGTCTCAAGGTGGAAGATGAAAATCCACAGCTGAGATTGTCTCCTAACCTCTACCTGTACATCATGGCACAGGGGCAGCCATATTCACAGGCGTGGACACATGTGCACTTATACACAAAGACAAGTACTGAGAAGAGAAAAAAAGATCTTAAAGGGCTCCCTACACATCAAGCCCACAGCAAACTTTAATTTGCCCAAAAGCATGGACTTGTGGGTGGCGGGCTCCCTGACTGAGACGAGCGCCAAACTAAGAGATGCTTAGCTGAGTCACTATTATACAACGTTCCCGAGGTGGGCCGCTGCTTAACGATTGCTTCCAAATCTGGACAAAAGCAAATTCTTTGGCCAGACTTTTCACAGGGCAAAAGCAATGCCCACAGAGTCAGTAAATACTGAACAACTCAAAGGCTTCTCAGGTTGGAAATCAGATTTCTTGCATATCTCCCATCCACACCTTAGTAAGCAGGGACGGATCCCAGTGGATAATATGCCTTTATGGTCACTGATGGACACCAGCAGATCTGCCAACAAAGCCATATTGAAAAGGAAACCGAGAAGCAACCAGTGAGCACTGACAGTTACTCGGGAGTTAAGGATTCTGTCCTCTGTTTTACCTTTCCTTCATCACTTTCCCATGTTTACTAGCTTCCCTCATCCCATTAGGGAAAAACTAGCAGGTGAGACGTTAGCTACTCACAGACAATCTGGAGGTATAAGCTTTCATCAAAATATTGGTGAATGGAAGAAAGTGGAGGTAGTAATATAATTATTGAGCAAGTGATAACTGCTATTCTGGTTAATAGCGTATAAGGTGGGAAGGGCTGAAGAGACAGCTCCGAAGTTAAGGACACTTATCATTCTTGCTGAGGATCTGGGTTCGGGTTCCTAGCAATTGATATCCAACTATAATAGTGCCAAGGGAACTGATGTCACCTGGCATCCTCTGAGAGCACTACACACATGTGCTGCACAGACATCTGTGCAGGCAAAACACCCGTAAAGAGAAAATAGAAATAAAAGAAATCTTTAAAAAGAAAAAAAGATGGGCCCTAGAGCAAGAGATGGAGCTCTCATTTGGCATCTGGTCCTCACTGGGGCAAGTAATCTGGTCTGTATGGTCTTGGAGGGAGAATGGGAATGTTAGGGCCTACGTTGGTAGACAGCTGCAAAGGTTGAGCAAAACAACACAAAAGGACAAATGCAGTTCTTGGCACCTGGGAGGAACGTTAACTGATTTTCTTCATGTAACCAGGTATGAAGACAAGGGCTTGCTCTAAAACTGTGAAGTGATGTCCCCCAGTGAACACACATTTGTACCTCCAAATCCTCTTGATTCAACTTGCACATGAAGACCCACAGGAATGAAACGTTACCTGCCGGCTTCCTTGCTTGGAGGAACAACTACTTGTGCTTCTGGAAGGTGAAACCAACTTTTGAGACACACCCAGATTCTTCTCGTCACTCATTGTGAAGAGCTGGTCCCTTTGGGCTCAGCGCAGTCAAAATGCCATGGAAGATGGTGGAGCTGAGTGTATGAAGTCCTCGCAGGCAGGTGCCAGCTCTTACCCAATGTGTCTAAAAGCCATTCTGGAAGTCTCAGAGGAAACTCTCTAAAACCAAAAGAAAAGTAATTAGATAGCTAGAGAATTACAGAGGGCAGACATCACCTCTACTTAGGTACACAGTGGTGCGGCCAAGCCACACATTACAGACTCCAGTGGTCCAAAGACACTTACATCTCCTCCTATGAGAAATTCTGTATACGTGCTTTTTCAGATAGCCTTGAAATAGACAGTTTAAGATTAATATGTTAATTTGAAAACAGAACTTATGATACTAGTATAGTACTATAAAACATTCCCAAATCACAGGAGTACTATTTCATACTATTATTATCACTACAATACCACTACTACTACTGATAATAATAATAGGAAGAAGAGAAGGAGGAGGAGAAAGGAGAAGAAGAAGCAGTAGCATTAGCAGCAACTGGCATTGTGAAGGATGTAAAAAATTAGAACCCATTGTTGGTATAAACATAAAATGCACACCCATGGCAGAGAGGAGTTTGACAGTTTCTCAGAAAAATATAAGCACAGAATTAGCATGTAAATATGCAATTTTACTTTTGAAAACCAGTGTTCAAAGGAAAAGTTCCAGATTATTACTCGAATCAGCAGTATTTATAACAGACAAAGGTGGAAGCACCCTGAACTGATGAATGTATAGATTATGCCTAAAATAACCAGTAAGAGGATACTATCTAGATGTTGAATAGAACAAAGGACTCACACATGTCACAACATGGAGGAACATCGCAGACATCATGCTAAGTGAAAGAAGGCAAAGAGAAAAGGCCACATGATAACATTCGGTGAACATTGAATGTACAGTCAGCAAACCAGAGTTGCGAGGTCAATTAGTGGCTCCCAGGGCTTGAGGTCAGGGAGAGACTGAATGTGACTGCTTAAATAGTTATAGGTCCCTTAGGGGGTGATGAAAATGTATTGGAACTAGACAGTGACGATGGTTGTACAACATTGTAAAACTGTCCAATGTCACTGAAATGCAGTCGAATTACTGAAAAGATGAGGTCAATGTAATGCTAATTTTTAATTCTTTGGGATTTTAGTTTTTTGGTTAGGTTCAGTTCAGCTGTTTCTTAACCCAAGGGAGTTTTTAATTCCTTCTAAAGACATCTATAATGAGAGGTAACAAAAACTAGAGGGGATGTGGGGGAGGGGACAACAGAATTTCCCACATCTGGTAGCACAATAGTAATTAAAACAGTGATCAGTGGGTAGGGTACACGATACTCTGCCAAATCCTACAACAGCGACTTCCATAAGCGTTCCCACAAATCCCGTCTCATTCTTTAGCAGTCTGATGGCAGGGTATTATTTCTGTTTTACAGAGAAGACCAGAAAGCTTCTAGTAAGTTAGGGCTCTAGCCAGATCACAGATAGTAAGACGAGTGGGGGGGCACTATCTTAGCCTTTTTAACATGTGGAGCTGGAAACAGGATGTGCTTCCCTGACCCCCATGGGCAGGTGCAGCAATAAGAGCTATTACAGCACCTCTGATGTACCAGACGCCAGGTGCAAAGTATGTACGGTGGGGAAAACACTGACTCGGGCCTGGACAGACACTCCCACCCCCGTTTCCAAGTAGCTATTGGGGCTGCTAGCTGCCAGCTCTGCAGCTATAGCGAGTCTTATAGAGAGAAACGGGCCGTCACACTACATAGAGGAGAAATCCCAGAAGGCACCGTCCTCATCCCCAGCCCTGGGTTAAGGACAATGGATGTGCCTGGCTTGGACTGTAGAAGGCCAGAGTCTTACTAAACACACTAAGTTCAATTAATTCTGCAACCCCCTCAGAGTGTTCACGCAGTTTAATTTTTAAAGAAGACTGCTATAGGATTGCCCTGAAACCAACTAGTCAGGCAGGATATCAAATGGGATTAATTATTAAATACTCAAGTCTTATAATGTCTTTCAGGCATTCTGCTCTATAAAATTGATTATATTAAAGTTGTAAGCTAAAATCAAAGCAATGCAGTGAACTATCTAAATCTCAGAAAACAAATTGAGGGACCTATAGTCATAGAAGTCAAGTCCCATGAGTGGTGGCTTGAATGAGACACACCCCCTTCCTCCCTGCCCGCTGGCCCTTCTGCCCAGAGGCTGCTAGGTCCCTGCCAGGTTCATGCATGTGAACGCTTGGTCTGCAATTGGTGACCCTAGTTTTGGAGGCTTAGGAGGTGTGGTCTTAATGAAGGGAGTATGTCCCTGGGCTTTGGCTTAGAGAGAGTTTCAAGCCTCACCCTCCTTGATGTGTTCTCTCTCTCTCTCTCTCTCTCTCTCTCTCTCTCTCTCTCCTCTCTGCTTTGTGCTTGTGGTTGAAGACATGAACCCTCAGCTTCCGGTTCCTTCAGCCGTGCCTACACTCCACCATCATAGACACATCACTCTAGAACCATAAGCCCATAAAAAAGCTTCCCATCTATAAGCTGCCGTTGTTGAGGTGTTTTATCATAGCAACAGAAAAGAAACTAACACCCCACATTATGCTAGCAAGCTCTCCATCTCTGGAACCATTACAAGTTGGCTCTAACAATGAATAAGCCTGAAAGCAAACAACACTGGCTCTTTATAAAGTTAGCTCTGCTTACAGGGCATGACTAAGGATAGTTGAATTAGAAGCAAATTAAACTAGCTAAAAAGTGCCAAGAAAAGCTGTAAAGACACTAATAGTTTGTTTAGTTAACAGTGTTGACTGTTGTCTAAGAAAGGGGAAAAAAAAGGAAACCAATGGTATCCTCAATAACTGAGCAAGCGTGTGTGTGTGTGTGTGTGTGTGTGTGTGTGTGTGTACAGCCATCGCTATGGCAACCTGTCCACAGTGGACTAGGAATACTAACAAAGGATTTCTGTCCTGTGTGCCAGGTTTTGTTTTTCTAAGCCAGAGGTCCTGATAAAGGAGAGCATGGGAGGAAAGGTGTGTGTGTGAAATGTGGGGGACGGACAGGACCTTGGGCAATAAAATGAGTCATGGGAATTATACAACCCTGCAGAAGGAGAAGTCCAGACCCCAACTCAGGCACCCGATGAAAGGGGTCGCTTTTCTCTCCTGACTCACAATCTCACTTTGGAATGAACTAATCCGTAGGCCAAGGCTCTTAGTGGGCTAAAACCATCGCATTAGCACTTAACATTAGCACTCACCACACCCGTCTCCCCCTCCCACACCCCACCCCGTTTCCTCCCATAACCATTACTAAAGCAGCCTGGGGAACATGAGCCAGGGAAATGCTGCTATTTTGTTCCCCAGGATTTGCTGCCGTCTAAAAGACAAATGAAGTTCATTCTAGGAAGAGGATATGTTTAATTCTCAGAGCAAAGAATAAAGGAGCAGGGTCTTGAGGCTACAGATCCCAGCGCCACTACAGGTGGTCACTGTATAAGGGACAACTACCACATCCATGCTCAGGGACTCTGCATGGCTAAGTTAGGACTGTCAGAGGGTAGGATTCCTGCATCCGCTCCACAGGGTTGGGATGGGCCCACACTAAGGAAGGGCTTGGCCTCAACTAAGGGACATCTACTTTGAGTAGGTGTCTTGATTGCACTGACCTATGAACGCCAGCATGATAAATTCCTCAGGAGGCATGTGGGACCAGGAGCCCAAGTTGCTGATTCAGGGATCTCTGAGATGCTGAGATGAGGACTGACGGTCCCATGAAAGACATTCGGGTGTTCCCACCTCACTTAGTGACCCTTGGGTGAACTAAACTTTATCTAACTCAAGGAACATGCTGATCTGAACAAAATGTAATAGCTTCCCTGTCATACACAGAATGGCCATTTATATCCATTTTTCTTTCACTGCGGCTTTTCCAGGCAAGTGCACCAATCTTAGAGTACATATAGAGTTATACTTTGGCAAATACAGAACTACCACCTGGCTTGAGAAACAGAACATTCTGCAGCTCCCAGAAGCTCTGAGATCTCCTGTGGCTGATCCTCCTATAAAGCGGGGTTGCTCATAAGTCTCTACAAATTCTTGTGGTGTGCTGGAGGGGGCTCGCAGGTTTGGGGATGCTTTTGTGCATCCGCCTATTACAAGTGTTGGATCTATGACAGAATTAAGTGTCAAACCTGCTTTCAAGCCAGCATTATCACCAAGAAGGAGGGAGACCTGTAACTCTCCATTTCTTCTAAATCACAGAGCCTGCACATCCAAAGTGACAAGCCAAATGTACTGAGGCCAGTGCAAAGTTAGTCCACCAGGCCTCAGAGCTGGATTGAGGCCTTCCTTACACTGTCCAGCTTCTTTAGATTTCGGAAGCTCTCAGATCAAGCTGGTGAAAAACCAGTTGTAGCCACAAGTCTAGTGAGCATAATTTATGCAAACATAGGCCATTTGGGGGCTTCTACTAGGGAAAAGAGAATACAGTTCTATCAAAAATGGGGGAGGAGGGCTGGCAAGGTGCCTCTTCAATTAAGAGCATTTGCTGCTCTTGCAGTGGACCTGGGTTTGATTTCCCATAGGGCATCTCATAACCATCTGTAACTCCAGTTTCAGAGGCTGCCATGCCCTCTTCAAATTTCAGTACGAGGGTGCGAGGCCCATACCGGATGCACAGATAGACATTCCGGCAAAATGTTCATACACATAAAATAATAAATCTTCTGAAAAAAATGTCTTAAATAGGTAAGAATAACGACCAACATATCTCCAAGATGAGACTAAGAAACATTTTTTTCTTAACTTCACATAAAAAATGAGATGTTATCTGAGATAGAATAGAGGAAGGCATGCACACCACGGAGTGCACAGGCCTTGGAGGGAGCCAGGCCTGGTTTGAGTTGATGCTTCCTACTTCAAACTGTACTTAAAAAAGTCACTGTTTCTTGTTTTGGTAGAGGATGTTTCCTATGAAAACAGGAAATAGAACTTGAGTACTCAGTACTCAGTACCTCTCAGGATGCCCTAAGACTGAGTTGAGAAAATGGGGTTAAGGTGTCTGGCTTGATAGAGTAGACAGATCTGAGTCCTGTCCCCTCCTCTCCTGGCTTCTGAAGCCTACGACCTCTAGCCTCTTTCAACTCAAAGAAACTAAAGAACTTTCCAACAGTTACCATCTCCCCAAATGCACACACCACTGAGGACGGATTATTTGTAGACTGTTAAAGCAATGTGCTTCCTCTAGAAGACAGAAAAGTCACACACCTCATCACCGCTGGCTGCTCCCAAAAGAACGATAAGGTTGGGACAGATGGCTCAGGCCATAATGTACTTGTTATGCAAGCAGAAAGATGTGAGTTCAGATCCCCGCACCCACATAAAAGCTAGGTGAGATGGCACAGGCCTGTAACCCAAGCACAAAAGTAAGGTGAGGATTAGTTAGGAAGTCACCTAACCTCAACCTCTGGCCTCTACATGTACGCAGCCATGTACACACACATACATACACACACACACACACACACACACACACACACACACCGCAGGTTAATAATGTCAACTAGGAGAGATGAGAAACTGTAACATTTAACCCAGCTGCTTGTTCAGCTGTCAGCGGGGCTGGGGTCTGCACTCAGGCACTTGGCCAGATTTGGCTTGAGAAACAGGTTTTCGTTGCATAGCTGGAAACAACCCTCATTAAGATCAGGAGACATACAGTTCTAGCTAATTTACAATATATCAGTAAAGCAGATAAATTATGCCCTGAATTGGTACCAGAAAATCATAACAGGGTACCCACTTCTATGCTACAGTTAAAGAAACTATTCTGATACAGGTGTGGGACTTTCAGAGAACATCTCAAAACGCCTCTACTTCAGACACATCATGTGGTAAGAAGTAGGGATTTGGGGCTGGAGTGATGGCTCAGCTGTTAAAGGCTAGGCTCCCAACCAAAAATATAAGACGTAGGGATTTGGTGATGTGACTTAAAATGCTTTAGAACAGAAATTCAGGATCAGAAGTTTCTAGAAGCAGTTTGACCTGCTTCTGATATACGACCTGATATTGACAAGCAGCCCTGAACCTTATGTGAAGTGCTTGCTGATCTTTTGAACTATCTGACCATAGGTCTGGCAGGAACAACAATATCTGATTGTCCCTGGGGTCAAGCACTGAAGCTCAGAGTCAGAACAAAGCTTCACTCTGGTACCCAAAGGGCAGCTCCTGGCAGAACTTGTTTCACCATAATCTTTCCCTCCAGGAAGACAAAGGTCAAGAGTCTACTTATACAAAGGACTTATCTACCTGGCATATTCAAACAGAATGCCATTTCTACCCGCTACCTCTCCCTGGTCCTTCAGAAGCCATGTTGGCAAGGCCCATGGGCGGCTATGGAATATGGCCCAGCGCTTGGCACTGGTACCCAAGTTTGTGCCTAAACCATTCACTTATCACTATTGACTTAACAAAAAGTACGGAGCCACCACCAGTCACTCACAGGACTGTGGGACCCAGGGATGAGTTCTTACCCAAAGCAAGCATTCTTTCTACAAGACCTGCACATTGTCACCGTTCGCCTCTCCCATGACGGGAAGGATATTCTGCCTTATTTGCTAAACTATAGCTGTCTGTTGCTTAGAAGTGACGTTATCTCACTGTAACTTCCATACACAGCTTCTAATTTCATAACTAGTGAGAAAAGGATTAATCACCTTCCCATCATGACCTACGACTGCTTTCAACTCCCACCAAGGACACAAACAGCCACATCTTTTGAAAACGTGTGTACACGTGTGCCTGAATGTACACATGTGAGCCATATGCATGCATGCAGATGCCCATGGAGGCCAGAAGAGGGTGCCAGAACTCCTGGAACTGGAATGGGAGTTACCCATAGTTGTAAGATGGCCTAAGTGGGTACTGGAACTGAACTCTGGTCTTCTAAAAGAGCAGCAAGTGCTCTTAACCGCTGAGCTGTGTCTCCAGCCTCTATGTAGCCACGTCTTTGTTCGTCATTTTTCATGGGTCGTCTCCAGCCCTCACGAGTACAAATGTGGAACTCTCATAATCTCTTTGTGCTTCCCCTACTAAAAGACAAGATTCAGGTGTGTTCCAGAGAGAACATACGGCTACAGTCACCTCCCTGCCTTCAGCACACTAAAGCTGTTAGTGCTGTTTATTTGTTTGCATGATGTTTAATTTCTTAAAGCAGGGCCACCGTATATAGCCCAGGCTGTCCTGAAACTCTCGATCCTCCTGCCTCTGCCTCTAGGTGTAGGATTCTAGGCATGCACCTATACTCAGCTACCGAAATTATTAATTAGGCTTTGGGCCTTGACTTTAGAGACAATCCTGTCTCTCTGGCTCTGCTGTCCTTACTAGGATGGGCAAGTCATAGAAAATGCTGAGATGCTGGGCTCACTTTTGCTGAACGAGACTCGTTTACCTCCCTTAACTGACAACTGGGATGTGACCATTTTCTTATGGCCACTGCTATTAAATTCTATTGTGTGAATGCTGACCTGCATTTGGACAACTCTGCGAGTCATGGCCACTGTGTGCACATTCCCAGAATGATTTGTGTGAGCACTGTTTGAGACATGTATCTAATACCCTCAATCCTCCTTCTTTTCCTCCAGACCAGTACTTCCACTTGAGACTGGGAAATGGCAGACATTCCTGTGCGCCACCAGACTTGTGCTTTTTCAAAGGGTGGCCCTAGGACTAGCAGTATCAGCCTCACTTCGAACTTATTTTGAAATGGACCGTACCAGACTCCAACCCAGATTATAGAATCTGAAAAGAGGGCCGAGCTCGGGGGCCTGTTCCAACCTGTCCTCCAGATGATTTTGATGCACAAGTGGAGGCCTCACGTGCACAGATGGATATTTTATCCTCAACATAGAATCCAAAGTCTCTGGTATTTATTTCTTGGGAGGTTGGAGGAGACACTGACCACCATTCCAAACACATGGGGCTGGCTGCTTATCCAGTCTTTAGACAGTGGGTAGCAAATAATAGTTCCACATGTTTCTAATCCTGTTGGGAGCTGACTCCTAGCAGAAAGCGGCTATCATCTTTACAGCCATCTCAGGCCATATACCCTGACAAGAGACTTGTTTCACAGTCCACAACAGCTGAGCACACTCTGATAAACATCTTGTTTTTCTCCCATATCTTGTTTTGCTGTTTAGTGTCCCCAGCTGCAGGCGCACATGGTATCCACGCTGCAAAGGCGCATGACATAGTTGCTTCAGCTGTGAATGTCCACAAGGCAAGGTAAAGGGTATAAATACCCAGGATTTCCTTTCAATAAAAGAGACTTGATCAGACCCTCTGTCTTGTCTCCATTCTTCGCGTCTCTCGCCCCCCATCCTCACTCTCTCTCTTGCTAGACCCTGACCCGCAGACCGGAGCAGCAGCTCGGGTTGAAACATAATCCCCATTCTTACTCTAAATCATGAGGCAAGATTTTGGGTGCCACTCCCTAGAAAACCAGAACACAGATGAGCTATGGCATACTTCCTCTCCAACAAGGCTACACCTTCTAATCCTTCTCAAATAGTGCCACTCCCTGATGACTAAGCATTCAAATATAGTAGCCTATAGGGTCCATTCTTATCCAAACCATCACATCAATCTCCCAAGGGTGAGCTGTTGGTCTGCTGGACGATAGTCATTCAGGCATTTCAGAGTGGACAGATAGAACCCTGTGCAGAGTTAGGCTCCACCCCTGGATGCCAGCCAGTGTCTGTAGGAGCATGATCTACATCAGCCTCACTCCAGAGTGAAGCTGAAGTAAAGTATCTTCTTGTAAACTCTGGTCTGGAGTTCAAAGTGTGCAATCAGGGTTGAGAATTAGTCTAGAGTTTTCAGATAGTTCCTTTCTCTAACAGTCTTCCCGGAGCTGACCAATCTCAGTCACTATACCCAACAGTTCTCCATCCAACCACCAAGAAGACTGAGGGGGACCTGTCTTCTGCGGTGTGTCGGTCCCTTGACTCAGCTGGGCACCTGTCTCCAGCTGCCTCACCGTTGTTGTGTGATGTGCCCCATATTCAGTTTGTGCTGTACAGTTAGCGCTCCTTAGAAAAAAGATGGAACAACCTGAATTGCTGCTTTGTGTGTGTGTTGGGGCGGGGGGGACCAAAGCGGCAGCTTTATGCTCCAGGTCTGGGCTCCAATCTTATAGAAGTCTTCAGGCTTTCCAGCTTCTCTTAGGAGCCCAGCTCACAGCAAACCATACCTCTGCAGACATGATTCTAGCATGCTTGTGCAACAACCCTGGGGTTTTCCCAGGTCATGTGCTGGAGAATATTTTCTGGTTTCTCTTAAACCCATATCTGTATGTATAGCATCTAATGGGTTTTGTGTGTTTACTTTTATTGTGGTCACTGTACTTACTTAATGTGAAATTAGCAGACTTCGGGTGTACCAAGCAGGCTGATTATCTACAGGCAGGAGGATGCACCCCAGATCTCCAGAGCTCACCTTGCAAAAAACACAACCCTGTAACCAGCACGGCAACATCCTGTTCTCTCCCTCCTCCCATCGCTGCTTCTCTGCGTGTGACTATTTCAGACAGCTTACGTAAGAGAGGTTGCCCAGTGTTCCTCTTTCTGCAACTGGCCAATTTCACTCAACACATGATCCATGCTTTTGTCTGCAATAAGATTGTTTTGTTTGTATGACAGGCCACACGTTGGCACGGTGTTCTTGATGCATTCACTGGTCCCTGGGCCTTTGGTTGTTGTTTCTACACCTTAGCTATCATGCACAGTCCTCATGGGTACAAGCGCTACCATAGGCATCTATGGAAGTTTGTCCTTGTTCATTCTTCTTAAATGATTCCACTCTTGGCAATCTTACCTGAGCCCAGAGTTTTAGTAAGACATCTGACACCCAGCTCTTTCCCTTCCTCCAGCCTGCTGAGTGGCCCCGTATTGACCCCTCCAACATCAAGACTCCTAGTAACTCCCTTGGAGAGTCAAGCTGATACCTGCTTCAGATTTCCCAACCAACCTCCAGTCCTCATCCAAACGGACTCCTTCCAGATCCCCAAATACCACAAAGTGTGGCTTTCCTGATGCTCATCCCCTCCAACTGACTTTATATTCTTTTATTCTCAAAACCACCGATCCATTTTCGGCCCCCAAAAGGCTAAGCAATTAGCTCAACTTTTTCTCTCATTGCTTACCTACTTATTCAGCTCATAGTCCCGTGACCTATCCACTGTCTCTCCTGCTCCTGATCCCCAATGCTGCAGAGGGTAAGTAGACACTGCAAAGCCAGCATGTGAAACTTGCCACAAAACCGCTGTATTGAGGCCCTTGGACTCCGGCTCTCTGCCACTTGATGCACATTACTAAATGGGTGGGTTGTATTTTCACCTGACAACAGGTGTTGATGACAGGAAAGCATCATCTGGTTTTAGGATGACTGAAACACTCCGCGTGATCCCTGGCAAATGTCAACCAACTATATTTTAGTTGCTACTACCCAAAAAAAGCTCACACTCATAAAAGCTCAGGATGCCCCACCCTCCCACAGCGACACCCGTTTATCCTCACTCATTTGTCTTCACAGAAGCCCTCCTCACCCGTTTTATCTCCCCCATCTGCAGAAATGTCCTCCATCCTCCTCAAACCATTTTAGACAGTGCCTTCTCCATGAAGCCTTTCCCTGGCCCCAAACATTTTGTTTCCCTTTTGGACTCCACTTTACTTTTGGAGAGAAGTATTAGTCATGTTTCCTATAGTTGGAGTCACTCTCTGCATCCTGATGGCTAGAGGCGGGGATAACCCCACTTACAGACGCATTTTATCTGTCTTTGCACTCTGTAGAAAAGCCAAGTTCAAAGATCGGTAGCAAAAGTTGCTAAGGCTGGGACCACGTCCTCTGGGTGAGCACACGTATTCCCACAGGCGCCAGCCCCACTTTCTGTCCACTGAACTTATAGGGTCAGAGAACCTTGTGGATACGTCTTCCTTTTCATGTGTCCCATCTACAGACCTCTCTGAAATGTCTGCAGAGCTCTCAGCTAAGTCTAAAGCATCCTTCTTTAGTTCATCATCTCTCTCTGCCACTTTCTATCTCTGGCCAAGGCTTCTCTGTTGGGCTGGAAGGAAACACAAGGAGACAGCCCCTGCGTTATTTTCTCAGGCTTCTTAGGACAGTAACTAAAGGAAGAAGTTAAGAATTCATCAGGAATAAGGAGAACTAAAGCCTGCAGTGGGAAATTAGCCACCAACCCTCCTTCTAGCAAGGCACTTAGCATCCATTCTGAAAAAGCTCCATATCCATCTGCCTAGGGATACATAGCGCCAGTCCTGCTGAGTCTCGGACATCTGCAGCCCTCCCCTGAACTTTCTCATACTCCTGTTCTCCACTCGATCACATTTTAATGTTTTTTATTCCTCTTACCAATCTTCCACTCAACTCTCTTGATCAAGTTAGCAAATCTCTCAGCAAATAGGCTTGCCCTGTGATTCTAACTGCCTGTCAAATCGTATGGACTGCAGTTACCTACACACCTCCAGGGCACAGTCTTCTCTCCCCTGATGGTAGAAACATCACGCCTGTGCCTCTGGTCCACCAGTTTCCTACTAAGGACACAGAACTAAGCCTAGAAATGAGAGCCATTATTTCTGGTTACCATTCCAGCATAGAAGTAACTATATCTGTACAGTTAATGAAAGAAAACCAGAATTCAAACCTATTAATAAAGTCACTTACGTTTCAAGTCTCACAGATTTAGCCTAAATGTCATCCCTATAAAGATAAAACTTGCCTTAAAATTAGGTATCTTGGGTTACCTCTGTGCCCCTCAGTTGGAAGTGGGCAGCCACTTCTTCCCTGCTTGGCTTCTAGGACAGAAACAGGATGTCCTAGGGATAAGAGTCTTCCTCCTTGTTTGAACGAGGAAATTTTTAAGTTCCAGGTGGGAATCATGACTGCCTGAAATAATCCCATATTTTCTGAATAGGGCTGACAGGGGAGATGGAATCTCAGTCAACAGTGGAGAGCCATTCCTCCAATCAGACATTTTCTCCAAACTAGCACCCTTCTCTCTGCATGATCACCCATGGGGTCCCATGAACCAGAACAAATCAGGGTGACTAAATACTCTGGTTGGAGAATCGGAGTTCCTGGGTTGATAACTCTACTGCCTGCGTGGAAAGTGAAGCATGGCTCAGGCTCCTCTTCCTCCTACCGTTTGTTGGTTATTACTTATTTCTCCATATCTCAAAGGAACCATTTATGAAGCTGGGTGGGATGGCGCAGCCTGTAAGCTCCGCCCTCTGGATGGTATCCCAGGAGGAAGGCTAATTTGCGGGCTTCCTCGTGAGACTATCTCAAAAAAACAAAAAAAAAGGATGGGTGTGCGGGAGTGGGGATACCAAAGCAGGTAAAAGCTTACCAGGCAGGAATACGTTTTAGCTTGGTCCCCAGCGATCCATTAAGAATTGGGCATAGCATCACATCTGTAAGCCTAGCATGGGAGGGCAGACAGAAGGATCTCTGGGTCCTGTGAACTCCAAGTTCAGTGAGTGACTCTGTCTTGAGATAGTGTTGTGTAGGGCATAAGGAAGATACTCAACAGACCTCTGGTCTTTGCATGCACCTGCACACAGAGAGACACATAATACAGACAGACAGACACACACACACACACACACACACTTATGAGGCACACTGGGATAATAATGGGTACCACAGTGAAAGGTTAAAAAAGAGCAACCAGACAGGGGGACTTCCGTTATTGGGCATCTGGAAAGCACGGGCTCTGTGCATACTGCTGGCCCCCACCCATGGCAAAGGAAACTAAACAATGCGAACTCAATCCCAGGATGGAACCACTCTGATGAAGAAAATGAGCATCATGTGACTGAAAGGAAGCAGACACCCCAGCTGCTAGCAGGTGTGCTGGGTGGAGTCTAGAAAAAAAAAAAGTGCCCTGCAAAGAAGGGAGCTGGACCAAGAAGGCTACTTCTTGTGACTTTTCTCAATCTTGGCTTCAGAACAGGGTCACCATGGTAGGCTACAAAACCCCAAGCCTGACCCTACTTGATACTAAATTCCTGCAGATCCTCTAGGGCCGAGGACAAAAGGAGATTGACAAACTCCCTAGCTGCTTCTGGTGTTTCCAGGGGGTTGAGCTATAGGCTCATGTAGTCTTCCACAAAGACAGATAGGTTTACACGCAGAGCTCCCTTCTCTTCTTGGGGTGTTTAGTTTCACTTGTGCACCTAATGCCGGACCTATGCTGTGGCATCTAATTTAAAGCAAATTAAAATGCAGAGCAGGCTGTGACTTAGCAGTTTGAAGGGTAAGGAGAGAGAGCACCACCCAAGAACCTAAAATAGCACCTGGTGGTTTGAACTCTATCCGTGGGTGGCGTCACCCTCCCTTAATTGATGAATGCTGGGGTAGACAGGATAGAGTTTTAACAATTGGTATCTGCACGTTGCATTTTATCATCTAACTAAAAAGACTATCAACCGAGTCACTACGCAGAATGCAAATGCATCTTTTAAAACTTCTCCATCTTCAACAAAAATGTACTTATCTTTTTTGAAATGTTTAAAAAAAAAAAAAAAAAAAACCTCAATGACTAACCCTCTATAAATACATTAACCAAGTGCTCAGACAAGAAACTAAACACTCCAGCAGGTCATGTATCAGATATACACACCTCAAGTTTGTCAGCCACCTAACTGAGACTTACGCTCGAAGCAAACTGTAAAACAAAGCTCCTGAGATGTACTGTGGATGTATTGGTCCTATATCCCATATCACTGGAACAATAATAACTAATACCTCGTGAGGGAAACACAACTTTCCTGAATGTAGGTGGCGGTGGGGGTGGGGGGGTGGGAATCACCACATAGCAAGTTTACACTTCCCAGAAGGATGGCTGTGAAGGAATGAACAGGAGTTGCTTTTAAAGTTCAAGCTGGAAAAAGAAGAGAGCGGAAGTAGAAACAGAAGGAAAGTCAGAACAAAGCAAAAGAAAAACCTGGGGTGGATTTTGGCAGTTAAAAGCCAAAAGTTAAGAAAAAACTGTAGAAGCATCTCTGTTTCCAGGCTAGTCTATGCCATTGTTACTCACTCCATCCACTGCGGTGCAGTGTGCAGGACTTCTGAGGATGCAGACTCCCTTCCTCCCTTTTGCTTTGTCTTGAATGTCTATAACTGATTCAGGGGCTTGGTAGCTGGTGAGTTGTTCGGATGGCAACCAAAACACAGTGTGGTTTGGTTTTGTTTGAGATATCCTCATTATGTAATCCAGGCTGGCCCTGACCCTACAATCCTTCTGCCTCCCGTGCTGATGATGCAGGAAATGTCACCTCACTCATACGATGTCCCCCTGCTCCTCATGCTCTAGAAAAGCAGGAGTGTTATCAGTGATTTCCAGGACGATGTTAGGAATGGCCACACAGCTGCCATCTCAGACCAAGCCGCTCATCCTTTAACTCTTTGTTACCAAATATCTGCTGCTAGAGCAGGCTGGGGAGGGGGGACTGAATGGGCACAACATTGATTTGCATCCATGATTGCTTTAAGATTCCAGCCCCATCACAGTGGGAAAAGAACAGCAGCAGAAGCTACCGCTCTGGTACACGAGGAGCAGGAAGGGCAGAAGTGAACGGCCATCACACTCAAAGGTCTACTTTCCAGATCTACTTACTTCCAGGCCACAACTCCTAAAGGAACTTCACCCTTCAGAACAGCACCACAAGCTGAGGACCAAGCAGTCAAAGCATGAGACCATGGGGCACGCTTCTGATCCCAAGCACCATGTTCAAGGTAACCAATACAAAGGCAAGGCAGGGGACGGCATCCGAAAACAAACTGAGACAACCCCAGCTCATGCCAGCATCACATGTCAGCATACACACGTGAACACGTATGAACACGGGAGTCTTTACATCCCCTAGCCTACCCATGACCAGGTGACACTGAACAGGGAAGAATGTAACCCTTCTCAGAGTCACGCCATCTGTAGAACTGGGGGATAAGAAAACTTTGTCACTCTTGTAGCTTGCCAACCTATGGTAACTGAATTCACATCTAAAATAGTACTAACGGGCCATGGATAAAATGAGTTACCAATAACTATTGCAGGAACTGCCCTGCTTCCCCAACCCAACCCAACAAACCAGGGTATGTTTTGCTTGGGGTAGAGTCTCATTATGTACCTAACCCAGGCTGGCCTTGAACCAATAATCCTTCTGTCTCCCACACGGTAGGTTACAGGTATAGGCCATCACACTCGGCTTTATCTGAAGAGTAGGTTTTCAACTGGTCATGTTGGGGCATGCCTATAATCCCCGCATCTGGGAGGCTGAGACCAGCCTGGGCTACATAATGATATCAGTCTTCAAAAAAGACCTCTTGTTTTCTAAGCAGCTGTCAAGCTGCTTATCTTAAAACAAGCTTTATCTACTGAATGTTACCACCCTCCAGCCAGAGCTTACCAGATCCTCAGGCTTGGAAAATACACATGAGCTTCCTTTCAAACTATACACACACACACACACACACACACACACACACACGCACACACACATATATATACTCAGATTCATCTGTCCCTAATAGACTCCTAGAAGTGCTACTTTCTCTATTGCTGAGCTAAACACCTGACAAGAAGCACCTTAAAGATGGAAGAATTTATTCTGACTTACAGTTAGAGAATACAGCCCATCAAAGCGGGGAAGGCAAGGAAGCTAAGGTGGCTGGGTCCATAGTGGCGGGAGTCTGAGGCTGCTTGCCTGATCACACCTCAGAGACTCAGCTCAGCAAGCAGCAAAGAGGAAGCCAGGATCAGCTATAACTCTCACGGCCCAAGCCCAATTGACCTACTTCAGCTAGGCCCCACCTCCTAAAAGTTCCACAACTTGACAAAGTGGTGGCATTGGCTAGGGACTAAGTGTAATACATAAGTCTGTGAGGGACATTTCACAATCAAATTGAAGCACCCTGTAATCTTGCCTTTGTTCCCTAGCGGTGCCACAGGCCACCTTGACCTCTACATGTGTTGATGGTCGCACTTCTAAGTCTCATTGATATCCACATAAAACATTTCGTTTGGAGAGGTAGCCTTGCCAAAGCTTTGGGATGTTTGTTATAGAACACTAACGAACCTGCATCCCTGGCAGGCCTCTCTAGGCTAGGAAGTTGACATGGTGAGAGTATGGGACCACGGAACTCAGAGTTAAGTGGGCAGCCACACCTACTCTCCTCACTACAGACCATCAGGCTCCTCCCACCAGGAGCATCCTACTCCTGCCTGCGGGGGCAAACTCAGAAGAGAGCTCCTTGGCCATCAACCGCAGACCCACCTTTGCCTAATACAAGTCCCTTAGGTGAAGCAGACACAGTCTAGAACATGGACCTATTGGCTGACCAAAGTGAGCATGTGATGAGAGTGATTAACAGACCACAAGTATAGCCTTAAAATTCAAGACTAGGCACAGTGAAGATATGGAAGTCTCTTAGAGGTCTACCTTTTGACTGGATCTCAGCATCTCTTGTGTGTTACATGATGAGATAACCTTCACAACAGCTTATCCCAGATTGCGAGCATATTCTCAACTGGCAACTGAGCCTTAAAGAAAATATCTAAGACATCAGGGTCAGTCAGTTACGGGACAACAAAGAAGAGAATCCAGTTCTGTCCTTCCCATCGAGGACATAAAGCCACTGGGAAATAGGGAGCTTAAAGCAGAAGTCCGAGGTGATGGATGCATTTAAACAACTGTAAAGAGCAAATCTATAGTGAATTACAGTCAAGACGCCCATCCCAGTCTGTGGTAAAAACATGTAAACATGTAGGCCTTACCCGGGTGTGATCAAGTAAATCCTGTACTGCAATGATCTAGCCCCACCCCCTCCCAGGATACCCTGAAGGCTTTAAGTGCCCTGAAACCAAAGGGTGCCAACAGGGCCACAGGGAAAGCAGTTTCATAGTGCCACCTGGGTGGAACTACTGAAACCAAGGGAAGGAGGAAGCTGATGGAGAGACAACACCAAAAGGTCAAGGAAGAGGAAGCCCTATATGCAGATCAGGGTTACTGAGCACTGATGCTGACACTGGAGCACTGGATCTGGGGCTACCTATGCAATAAGCTAAATTTGAGTTTAATAATTTAAAATCGTTTCAGACAGCTTTAGAACACAGTAGTAGTCTAAGTCACTTCCCTCCTCTCCTTGTTTACAGAATGCTCTCTCTAAACACTGTTCATTAGTAAGACAACAGTTGGTAATACAAGGTGAAAGACTGTCTTCCAGAACAATAACAACAAAAAAGTCAGCTGAAACAATACTACCAGCTGCCAATCTGTAGGCAGCTGAAATTATTTACTCCTTTCCATTATCTTCGGATGGCAACAAACACTTGCGTTGGCCAGCCAAGAGTCTTCACAACAGAGAGAAGGAAAGGCCAGGAGCCAGCCAAGAACCCCCAGGCACCTCACAGAGTCCTGGACATTCATAAAGCTACCCAACAGGCATCATCACTCCATGCAGCAAACACATGAGAAATTCATCAAGAAAACAGCCCATTTCCCAGCGTTCAGATTTATCCAGAATTGATGGCTAATTTACAATTCAATCTTAGCCACTGCTCAATCCATATTCCACTCCTGATTCTTAAGTGTCTTCCCATTCAGTCGACTAATGATGCTGATAGAGAGGTTAGCTCTCATACACAATGTCCTGGGTTTGGTCTCCAGTCTATACAAGACATAATAATGCACATCTGCAACTCTAACACTCTGCAGGAAATAGAAACACCAGGATCAGAGGTTCAAAGTCACCCTTGGCTACCAAAACAGATCAAAACCAACTTGGAATACGTGAGACGCTGTATTTTTAAAAATCCCCATTTAAAACAGGAATCCTATAAATAACAGTATAAATTGTCTTTAGAAGACAATTTGACAGTAGAAAAGTCGTCCTTCAAAATACTAACAATAGGGGGCTGGGGAGATAGCTCAGCAGTTAAGAACACTGACTGCTCTTCCAGAGGTCGGGAGTTCAACTCCCAGCAACCATATGGTGGCTCATAACCATTTGTAATGGGATCCGATGCCCTCTTCTGGTATATTTGAAGATAGAGTACTTGACCAGCCAGCAGCCTGTGGGTTACATCCTCTACACTAAACACACAAACATGAGTGACAGTAGTAACAGTCCTGAAAAAGAAAGAATTCACAAACTCGGAGTAACACACCCAAAAATTGTTTCAAAAAATTAAATCCACCAAACATCAAATTATTAAAATAATAAGCCATGGTTAAGAAGGCCAATGGTTGACAGCACATTGATTAGAACCACAGACATCAAAAAGACATTAAACTCTAACAGCATTATTTTTTTAAAAAAGCAAAAAACCAGGAGGAAACCATGGCGAGGATGCCATCCCGTGGGATTCAGGCCATCCTGTCTCCCACCAGTGAGGTGACTTCCATTCTTCCTGAACCCAGGAGAAGGCAGCCCAATAATAAAAAATGATATCACAGAATATCAGCCATTCTTTCCCCTTCGTTAAGTAAAACATATTTCATTTCAGAATACAGGCTTTATTTCTCTGTTCATCTCTCCATACTGTAGAGAAAAGATAAACGTTCACCATGAGGATTTCCTGGCTTCGATTTGAGGTGATAGTTTACTTTTTCCTTTAAATTTTTTCTTCTGACTGATCTTTCCAACTTAAGGACATACCACAGAAATAAAACTAAAACGGAAGTCGTTTTCTGGAGTTTGTGTGGCCTCTTCTCCGAAAACCTTCTGCTTTCTCCCTCTTGCTTCACCCTCCACTTACCAGCCTCGGGATCAGTCGCCCCAACAGTCTGCACTTGCTCACCCTCTGACTGTCTCAGTTCTTAGAGAAGCCTTGCAGGTCACGTAACAGGAGGAGGGAGGGTGCCTAGTATCATTTCTGTGGCTGGCCATCAAATGCAGCAATGCAGAAACTTCAGGTGAGTGTTGATAAGAAGCACAGTGGGGTTGACTCTTCTGACTGCCTGCCTGCCCTGGGAATCCCAACCACAAAGCTGTCACATTACAGTGGTGACACACACCCTACAGGCTAGTAGACTTACGGGAAGTGAGGCAGCCAGACCACTAAGATGCCAGGTTGTTGTTATTTCTATTTCCTCCCCTCCCTTATCCATTCCACCTCCTTCCTCCTCTTAAGTTTTTTTCTATTGTATTAGTCAGGGTTGTCAAAAGTCAAAGAACTTATGGAATGTGTGTGTGTGTGTGTGTATAATTTACACACATATAAATATGCATATATAAATTTTATATATATATTATATGTATGAGTAATTTATTGGAATGACTTACAGGCTACAGTCCAACTAACCCAACAATGGCTATCTGTGGACGGAAAGTTCAAGAATCTAGTAGTTGCTCAGTCCCACAAAGAACAGAACCTTCCTTCTTCTGTTGTCTTTATGCAGGCTTCCAGCAGAAGGCGTGACCCAGATTAAGGGTATCTTCCTAACCCAAGATCCAGATTAAACGTGCGTCATCCAGCCTTAAGAACTGGATCAAAGGCATGTTGTCTTCCTGACTCAAGATCTCCATCACAGGTGTGCCCTCCATTTCTGGATTGTACTTCATTTCAGATATAATCAAGTTGACAACGAAGAATAACCATCATATGTCTTAGTTAGGGTCTCTACTGCTGGGAAGAGACACTATGATCACAGCAACTCAGTTTCAGAGGTTCAGTCCATTATCATCATGGCAGAAAGCATGGCAGCGTGCAGGCAGGCATGGTGCTAGAGAAGAAGCTGGGAGTTCTTGAAGCTTGAGCATGTGCCACCTCAAAGCCCACCTCCACAGTGACACGCTTCGTCCAACAAAGCCACCACTCCAGCAAGGCTGCGCCTAATAGTGCCATTTCCTAGGGGCCCCAACAGTAGCACACACAATCTATAGAAGCCATTCCTATTCAAACCACCACATCGAGTTAAGCAAGTAACTTCTATTAGAAATTGGAAGTGTGTGGGTGTGGGTAAAGTGGGGGAAGGAAGAGGAGTTTTCAAGTTTACAGAATAGTCTGTGTGTACCTACACTTGAACTAGACATAGTTTTCTCTTTGGTAGGACTCCAGGATGCATCTGGTCATACTGAGTTTTCTCTGCCGCCCACACCATCACGGTTGCCCATGCTATTCTATTCCACAGAAGAAGGCATCAGTTTGCCTTTCATGTGTCCACCGCTACCCCTGGTTCCTCTGTCCCCTAGAGTCATCAACGGTATCGGGGCAAATGTTGTAGAAACGTAACTTTCAGATGCATCACACTGCCAATTGTCAGACACCAAACAGAACAGGCTCCCCAAGTCACAACTCAAAAGCAACAGCAAATCTATGTGCCACATGTCCATCATCCCAGCACTCAGGAGGAGGAAGCAGGAGGATTGCTGTGAGTACATGGCCTTCAAGGCTATATAGGGAACACCAGACTCTGGGCTACAGAGTGATATCATGTCTCAAAAAAAAAAAAAACAAAACCTCCAAAACTAAACTAAAATCAAGGATTTATAGCCTGGAAATGAAAGTATTTTACAAGTGGTATTACCTATACAGAGGGTCAGATCAGTTTGGTTGCAAATCCTAATTTCTTAGTGAAATAGTAGACACAACTTCAGTAAAACATACTATCATAAATGACCTGGTCTAAAAACAGAGCCCACCCCCACTCCACCCCCCAAAAAAACCCTGACTCCTTACTCAAAGCAAAGTTCTTACTCTGCATCGTGCTAATTTAAACTGCTAACTCCCAGGGCTGATGAGCTTTGGGCACGTGGGCTATCCTGCTAGTTACCAGGACTGAAGGACTTTGGGTTGAGTCAGTAAACAAGACCCCAACGGCACTCTTTGGGGTTGCTGCTTCCACCTATCCTCTAGAAAACAGCAATTACAACAATAATCACAAAACCCAAACTACTACCTACGGTGTACTCATTCCTGAGCTATTTGGTAACACAATCTACTCTTTGAGGTAGCACCCATTTCTCAACATGCCTTCCGCCTGACAGCTCTGTCTAGCTTTCGAATGCAATTATCCTGAGTCCAAAAACCAACCTGGTCTCTTTAGGTAGGTGGTTTGCCCAGGAAGGCTGTAACGGCTCAGCAAGCACAGGCACCATTCTTTGGTCATGAGTCAGGCTCACCTCAGCCACTAACAACTCTGAGGTGATCTTTGTTCCTTGTTTCGTGTCTAGACTTTGGAGGGATGGAGAATCAAGGCAAACCATGACTATTGCATGAAGTCTATCAGCTATATTTGGAGATGGGGACCTACTTCCCTGTGGCCCCACCCTCCTTGAGCACCCTCTCTCACATCTTTGTCCCTACCCAACTTCCCTACTTCTCCTTTCACTTTGTATTTTAAAGTTTATTACTGAGAACCAATCCTTTCTAGTTGTCTCAAATTGGCTTAAAAAGGAAGTATCTGGATGCCATAAATATATCATTTGAGAAAGTTATGCCACTTAAGAAAGCTACACATGTAAGTCATATGGGAAATTATACCACCAAATCTTGTGAAAAAAAAAAAAAGGATCCTTGTACTTAAACATTCATACAAAGGATAGAGGGGTTACTTAGAACATGTGCAAGCACGCAGCATTATATTTCTGCAAGCACTTAAAAAAGTTCACTAAATGAGCACTTGCTATATATATGTCAAGATTGGTGTGATAATCAATCAATCCAGATTGTCAGCTTAGCAGGATTTAGAGCCACTTCCACAGAGAAACTCCTGGACATGCCAACCTGGGTGTTTCCAGAGAGATTTAACTGAGCTGGGTAGACCTACTCTCATGGTTAGCACCATTCTTTATCCCGGACTAAATAAAAGGGAAACGTAATGGAATGCTATCACTTATCTCTCTCTGCTTCCTGACTGAAGATGTAATGAGACTGACAAGAGCTGCCTCACATTCCTGCCATCTTTCCTCCTCTGCCACGATGGACTAATTCAAACCATGACACAAAATAAAGCCACCTTTCTTTAAGTGACCTTTGACAGGCATTTCATGAAGGAATGAGAGAAGTAACTTATATACTCAGTTCTAGACAGGTGTTGACAAACTGACACTCCATCACAGGACATGTTTAAGAGCCCTCAAAACAGAGCCATACAATGAACTTGGAGAGATTTTTTTTTTCCATAGAAAAAGATTGATGCTTAAGCAAGAATTAAGAGCCACTTAACAAGGTACAAGAAAGGCTGACCTAGGAGAAGGTGAGGGAAGAGGCAGCTGACGCAAGTTCTGAGCTGGGATGTCTGGGCATCTTGTTAGGTGCTCTCATGTAATCTTTAGTTGCCAGGATTATCCTTTGATTTGCACTTTCACTTTAAGGGTTAGGAATCAATGGTCAAACTTTTAAAATACATCCAACTCCGTCTAAATCCATACTATTTACAGAAAAATGAGGTCTGACCCGAAAGTGAATTCATGATCTCTTCAAAGTAACATTTCCAATATGACTCACAGCAACACAAGAAAGCCTCAGAGCATGGGGTGTGGAAGAGCAGGCATCAGTATCACATCAAAAAGTAATGCTTCCCAAATGGAAAGGACTCACAGTTCTGATTGTGAAGTCCCCACAAAGCTGCAGGAAGTAGCACCGTGTGCTGACGTAAGACTGCACAGACAGATCAGCAAGACTGACAGGCCATCATGCTTATGGTCCAGCTAATTCTTTATTATGAAGAACAGAGGTTGTTACTATGTAGAGCGGTGGAGTACAAGACAGAGGCTCACATCTGACGGTGGCTTTTTGATGGCTTAGAGGAACACATGGCACAGACGAGAGAGTACACGTGCATATCCAGCAATAATTCATTTTTTGGGGGGGGGGGAGAGGAAGGGAGGGAAGGGAGGGAGGGAAAAATACCAAGGCAATTCAACAAATACTAGCTGGATGATATAAAATCTACAGGCAGAAGAATGAAGTCAAATGAAGTTAAAATTTTATATAATATCATATAAAAAATTAACTCAAAATGGACCAAAAACTTAAAACCAAGAGTTGGAAGTGTAAGACACTTTCTGACCTTGAATGATGTCTTCGTCACTATTGCTGTGAAGAGACACTGTGGCCAAAGCAATCTTGTGAAAGAAAGCCCTTAACTGGGAGCTTGTTAAGGTTTGGCTCATTGCCATCCTGGTGGGGAGCACGGTGGCAGGCTCTGGAGCAGCAGCTGAGGGTAATATTCTGATCAATAAACAGACCGACTCCACGCTTGGCATAGGCTTTTAAAACCTGAAAGCCTATCTCCAGCGACACTCTTTCTCGAACAAGGCCAAACCTTCTAATTCTTTTAATATTTTCAAATAGTGCCACTCCCTGGTGGCTAACCATCTAAATATCTGAGCCTATGGGGACCTTCTTGTTCAAACCACCACAGATGAGCGAGGTTTTCTTCTGTAGGACACCTAAGTACTAGCAACAAATAGGGAGGCAATAAATTAGATTTCATCAACATTAAAGATGCCAGTTTTTCAAAGATAAACATCAAAAGATGAATCTAAACCCAAGAATGGGGAGACTATAACTCATGTGTTTCATAAAGTTCTGGTTTCCAGAATATATTAATATAAATCATGTTTACAACTCAGCAGTATAAGGGCAACTTTTGAAAACTGAGATAACTACAGAAGATAACAACAAAGAAGTGGCTGGCTGCTGGACACATAAAGAAGTGTTCACAATTATTGCCATAGGAATATAACGCAAAACCACCAAGACATAATGTCTTATATCTTAATATGTAACCACCCTGTAAAGGGGCTATAACTTCTATATTTCGGTACTGAACAAAAGCAAGTACTATGAAGGAGATGGAAAAATGGGAACCTTTCTAACATTCCCATAAAATGGTATTCTTTGAATAGCAGTCTGACAGACCATCAAAATATTGAAAATGAATTGATAAATGATCCTGCAATTCTGCTCCTGGACCCATCTCAATAACATGAAAGCATGTCCACTTATCCAAGAACATTCATGGCAACATAATTCACAGTACCCCCAAAGTAGAAAGTATATGTTTTTATCATCTCTTGGGAGCTTTCAGAAAGTTTCTAAAAATCCTACCAACATTATTTGAAAGAGCATGCTTAACTTAAACAAGAATGAACTTAAAATCGACGCAGAAGCCTAAGACCTCACATCAGACCATACAAAGCCCAATAAATCTATACCATCTGGAGTCTGTGGAAAGCAAAGATGAGACAGCAACAGCCAAAGGTCAAATCAGCTCCAACACAGGAGAACACTCATACGAATCACGGACAGTCATCCGAGACCCTCCAACCTTCTCTTGAGAAGCAGCTGGAGGTCACACAGAGAAACTTGGGGTTTCCATGATGTCAAAGACTTTCTTCAGCCTTGGGAGGGGCACCTGCTTAGATCTCTGCAGGTCTATTTGCATGCCCTCTATTGGGGCCCAATGAAAACCCTCACAGAATGACTAAAAGCCCACTTCAGAAGGGACGTTAAAATGATCCTCCCACTCTGCAAACAACTGTCTGGTCTCCGATCTGTACGGTTCCTTTACATTTAGCAGTGATGCTAGCCAACATTTAGGGCGGGATGAGGGGAGTTACGGTTAAAATTCTCAGAAAAACCGCCACCTAGGTTAAGATAGGCACACACACTTACACAGATTCACACAGACCAACCCTTTACCAGTCAGTAAGCACACAACTTAATGAGCTCTGAAGTCCCATCATCTTCCATCTAAAGCCAAGGCAAACAGAGCAAGCGCATACAATTCCAACTTTTGAGAATCAATTGTTTGAAACCATTTATTTATAGCCTAGTTTCTCACAGATGTTGGCTGGCTGTGGGTCATGTGCCCAGGCCAAGGCAGACCTGAGCAGCTGTGAAATGTACTTCCAACAGGGAGGCGGTGATACCTCTTTTAAGGAAAACACCTTCAGGTTCAACTCCACACTGCTCAGAAGTGGCAGCCTTCTGGCCACAGCGTCAGGAGACAGAAAGAGCTCACACCCTCTCTGGTCCCAGGAACTCCAGGCTGGAGGGAAAGTGTGGGTGCAGTGCATGTTGAACCCCACAAGAAACCTCCACAAGGGACCTTGGTCTGCAAGGGCTCCAGCTTTGTACTAATACAAGGTTCTAAGGTAGGCCTATTTGGAAATGAAAAGAAACATGAATTAGCATTATGGGATTTTAAAACTACAACATTCAAACAGGAGGTCAAATAGCTGGATTTCTCAAACTTGTGATGTGCTGTTTGTTCTGCACTTTGTCAGCGGCTTCTAGACCTGAGTGTCTTAGTTACTCTCTCACTCCTGTGACAAAATGCCTAACAATGGTTAACTCAGAGAAGAAGGGCACGCAGGAGAGAGGGAGATACTAGCCGGAGATAGAATGGAGTGATCTTTCTGATAAATCCTTTCTTAATCTGCTACAAGCCGGTGCCCCACAGTGGGAGGGGTGGGGATTTCTGAATCAATGAAGGCAACCAGGTGAGGTTCCCTAGTCAGTGGTTCTACTTTGTGGCAAACTGACATTAAAACCAACCAAACTTGATGACAAACACAATTCCCATACACTCTCCACTCTATGTTATGAGAAGTTCCACAGACGCAACAAAGTCCCCCTGTGATACGACAGCCCATGGGGGGGCTGCACAGTGGAGAGCTCAAAACTTGGGTGTTCCAAATCAAGGCTTGCCCTGGCCAGCAACGTGATCTTAAGCTTCTCTGCCTCCGGGGCCCCGATGTTCTCAACCAGAGATCAATTCCCTAAGCAGGGAATCACACGGCTACTAACCAGGATAGGCGGGAACATAACATTTTTCAGGGACACGTGAACTTTTGGAGTTTGTTTCTATAAACATGCAGGAATTAAAATACATCTTCTCTAACTCCAAGTGAAGGCTGGGAAGTGCTTGGCAGCCACGGTAGCCTCTTCCCCATCTCCTATTCCCTCACATCTAGTGAGCCACCAGCTCTGCCCCGGCCTCAGTCTGGCATGCTCTCAGCCGGAGCACCTGCTTCTGACTCACAGCCTCGCTGCCAACACTAATATTTGTTCCAAATTCCTCAGCCTGGCTTCAGTTTCCAGGTCAAGGATTTTCTATTCACCCCTCTCCTCTATCCTACCCTTGGAGTGAAAGGAATAATAGACCGCCCACTCCAGGAGAACCCCAGGGTCATGTAGATTCTAAAACCAGACTTTACCTTAGGTTAATGTCAAAGGAGAAAAACAGGGAGGCAACAGAGAAAGACGAATGAAGGAAAGCCTGAAGTGGAACCCCTGCCTCCCTCGTGTGGAGCATGGGAGATGTGAAGGACTAAACAAATCATCTTCACCTAGAAACAAGAGGCATCCCATTTACCGTGGAGGTGACTGATGGCCCAGGTGTCCCTGAGCTCTCCTGGCAGGGCAGGAAGCAAAGCTGCCCCAGTCCGTGGTGCCCAGGACAGACTTCTCCCCGAGCTCCTAGCCTCTCCCCTACCTAACCTCTCCCACTCTCTCCATACCTCTACTGTCTTGGTGGCCGCAGGACACAGGCAGCCCCTGAGTTGACTAGATCTTCTTTCTCAGATTCTGAGAGCTGGACATGGAGACCTATCAGGCTCTGATGATTGCTGAATTTAGATAACTGTTGGAACCTGAGGGGTAGTTATAACAACCCAAGTGTGGAGAAAGTAGGGAAGGGATAGTGGCAGAGAGAAAGGCACACTGAGGACAGGATGAAAAGAAGAGAGATGAGCCACCCAACGAACCAGTCAGACAGGCAGAGTGTCGTGTGTGTGTGTGTGTGTGTGTGTGTGTGTGTGTAACACCCAAGGGTGGATGAATGGTTTGGTGGGAGGGGGAAGAAGCTGATAGTCTTTCTGCCTCCAGGGGTCAGAGTGACACTTGTCTCTCTCTCTCACACACACACACAGACACACACACCCTCAGGCTGCTTGTCTGAGGAGCTGAGCTGCCACCGAATAATCCAGTAAGAACCCTCCCATATCTGATCCCTTTCAGTTATTATTAGAGAAACAGTTTTAAATGTCAGTATCCAGTGAAGAGAAGGATGGGAACCAACAGATTGTCAAAATATCTAGGGAAACTGCTGGGCCAATAGCAAGAGTTTACAAACATGGTCTCACCTTTGGCTCGT
This sequence comes from Mastomys natalensis, assembly GCA_021653895.1. Lineage (NCBI taxonomy): Eukaryota > Metazoa > Chordata > Mammalia > Rodentia > Muridae > Mastomys > Mastomys natalensis. Next base: position 153,252 of record JAJTUV010001871.1, on the reverse strand, counting down.
ATTTATATTAGAAAAAAGAGTGTATATACAATCCCACGAGCAGAGGCAGCAGCAAATTAAACAAAGACCAGACTACATTCATTCATCCAGCAAATAATGAAACCTCTAAAATAAATGTTTATGGCTGAGAGCAGGACATTAACAATATCAACTGCCTCCCACCCTGTTTTTTCCCATTTCCCTTCATATCGCCTCAACTTCATGGAACTATGAAAACCACACGGGCTGCTTAGGTTTTTTTTGTCAACTCAACACAAACTCGAGTCTTCTGGGAAGAGAAAACTTCCACTGAGAAAATGTCTCCATCAGATTGGCCTGTAGGCAAATCTATGAAGCATTTTTTTAAATTAATGATTGATGTGCAAGTACCCAGGCTATTGTGGGCGGTGCCTCACCAGGACAAGTGATCCCGGGGGTGGGGGGAGTTATAAACAAGCAAGATGTGCAAGCCATGGGAAGCAAACCATGAGGAATGCGCCAGCGAGCAGTCTCTGCTTCATGTGCTGCCTCTGCTTCCTTGAAAGACTATGATCTGCAAGAGTAAGATGAATAACACCACCCGGCCCCAAGTTGCATTTGACCATGGTGGTTTATCACAGTGGTAGATACTAGGTAGAAACTAGGACGACACAGGACAAGAAAAACAGACACAAGAAAACATCCAAAGACAAGGAAAGAGGTTACATCCCATTTCTCCCCTTTCATATGGTCTGGATTTTCAATATTTCAATAACAGCTTATTCAAGATTGTATGTCCAAATATGTAAAATGAAACAAAGGAGAAGAACTGTGACAATGTATCCCATACATGCTTTTATGGGAGGTAGGGATGCTGGAGTGTGAATCCAGGGTCTCAGGAATGCCAAGAACACATGCTACCACTGAGTGATGCCTGAGTCTCATGTAGCCCAGGCTGGCCCTTGAGCTTGCTGTGTAGACAAAGATGACCTTGAACTAGTGATCCTCTTGCCTCTACCTCTCAAGAGCTGGGGCTGCATCGTGAACTCTCATATGATTTTGTATTTGTTGTTATGAAGTTGGGATTTTCCTAGCTCAGTGGTGGCAGGATGGGTTTCTACGCAGAATTACTGACTCTGGAAACAGCAGCCACTCATGGTCCTTCTTCACCATGCCATGGTAACATTATCTGTTAAACATTTTTTCCATGCCTGCCCCTATGTATAAGGCTAAGTTTATTCTCTGCTGGGTGAAGGTTTGTTTTCTGGGGCTATTCTACTTTTAAATGTTTTGTTAATGTCAATTATCTTCAAGCTAATCAGCTCTTCTGAGGCCCAAGGGAGCAGCTGGACAAGCTGACTGTGGCCAGGAGGCCCTGAGATGCCACACGGTCTAGAGCTCTGGCGGCCTGGAGCTGCTCACACTCCCTCCTGGAATGACTGTGCCCTGTTCACTTTTCTCCTCCCACTATGAGTACCCTCTTCTGTTTCTGTGTGTGGCACACACATACCACACACACACACACACACACACACACACACACACACACACACACACACACACACACACACCACACACACACACACACACACCACACACACACACAAACACCACACACACACACACACACACCACACACACACACACACACACACACACACACCACACACACACACACACACACCACACACACACACAAACACCACACACACACACACACACACACCACCACACACACACACCACACACACACCACACACACACACACACACACCACACACACACACACACACACACCACACACACACACACACACACACACACACACACACACACACACACACACACACACAGGAGGGGTTTGGATTTTATTTAAATCCCATTGATGCACAATGTTGGAGAAAGGAGCCACTACTGAGATAGAAATCCTTCTGGTATGGTCTTCACGGAGCCACAGTAAGCTACTCTTCTCTGTGAGCCCTTTGACACATCCCAGGAGCCTGTGCAGTGCACGCCGGGAGGTTTTGAGCTGACATGGATGTGCATACCTGACTTGGTTACTTATTGTCCAATCCTTGGAGCATTGGGGATCATGTCTCCTTGCTGTAATGCAGACTGGTGTCTTTTCTAGAACAGAAGAAACACCCCAACACCAGCACCCCAATATTGAATGAAGCATCCCTCATAATATGTCTCTCTCATAAGTGGCAAATCCACCTTCTTTTCAACAGCCACTGGGCAGGCCTGAGAGGTTACAAGTGAGTGCAAACAAGGCTAGCTTTCCTTCCGTGCTAAACCAAGGAGAAAATCCTCCAGGAACAGTCTCAGCTACTAGGGGCTTAGAATGCGGCTGGCATTTCCTGCTCTGCCTCCTACACTTCATCACCTGTATCTTTCTCTAGCTGTAGGCAACAGTGTCATGGGTCTGTATTAGCGATGAAAACAGGAAGTGAGATGGGCTTCCCAAACAGCGCGACCGAGCAGGCTTTCTTCTTCATGCTTTAATGCAGGTAGAACTGAGGGAGCAGCTACCTTCCCAGACTTCCACAGCCGCTGCTTTACCCATTTTCAAACATGGAAAAGGATGACGTGAACAGGTACTTTGGTTCCCACAACTTACTTCTGAGGCAAGATGGCTTCCCTAAGGCTAAGAAGATAGAGCTCATGGCTTCACACAGATGGTCCTTGAAAAAACTAAATGGAACCCTTGCCGGCCTTCTGTAGAGGTGTGACGGAGACAGGCAAAACCGGCTAGTGGGTGAGCTCCTAGAACGCGCTATGTGTCAGTAACTGGAACCAACTATCTTGTGTGTGTGCACTTGTGTGGACACATATGTGTTACACACACATATGGAAGGCAGAAGAGAACATCAGGACTATTCCACTATTGATTATTGATCCCTGCCTTATTCCCTTGTAATTAGGTCTTTTCTTTTCCACTGAAACGTGCCCTTGTTCCCCGCCCCCACACTAGGGTTACAGACATGTATAGGACCAGGCCTGATTTTTATGTGGACGCTGGGGATTCAAACTCAGGCCAGCATGCTTAGATAACCAGTGCTCTTAGACTTCTCCCAGCCCTGTAACAATGGCCTTCTTGGTATTCAGAATGGAGGCAGCCTACTGTGAGCTAGTCACAGCCACAGGGCAGTGTGGATAAGGCAGATACCATTCCATACAAAGCAGTGTGGAAACAGGGCATGACCTTTGCTTTCTCTTAGTTAGGCATTAAAAGGTTTGAGTAGATATGGGCACTGATGGTTACTCAATTAGCTTTCCCACACCGAGTCTCGGGTTCCAAGAGGCACAGGACAGGGGGGGACTCTTGAGGGAACAATGCCCCATTCTCTCCATCTTGATCCCACCTTCGGGGACTCACACAGCTTGAGTCCTAGACATCTCAGGGACAGCTCTGAAGCAAGGAGCTAGCAGGGGAACTGGCAGAAGGCAGACATATATTTCATATGCAGTTTAGAGGTTTCTGAATAGCATTTTTCTAAGCTCCAGGCTTATGGGATTTACATTTTATGACTCAGAATACAAACTGTGATCGTCAACGTTCTTATTTTTAGACTTTTTAGGCAGAGAATATGACAATAAATTCTACCTACTCTTTCTACAAACCCTCTCCACTTCCTCCAGGGAACAAAAAAGCACTTGGCATTTTCTGGGTGTTATTTTATTTGCATATACAGGTATATAGTAAAAAAAAATGGTAAGTAAAGAATTAATAACTGGATCTCGAAGTGATTCCTACAATTGCTGCATAAGTTGGCAAAATATCCTAGGAGTACAGAAATAACTTCTGTGCATGGGTGGCCTGTTCAGTTTCCTCACCGCATGCTGGCTCCCAGCTCTGTCTGTTGCTCAGACGAGTGGCAAGGGACAACGACAGAAGGACCACAGGGGGACAGAAAAGGAGACCGGAGATGAGTCAATGAGAGCACAAAAGTATTTTATGCTTTAGACCAATAACGTTTGTCCCCCACTGCCTTACCTGCCCTCTGTTCTTTTTAAAATAACTTTTATTAAGGTATAATCTATAAACTAAAATGCACTCCTTTTAAGTGTCAGTTTGATGATTTGTAACAAATACATCCACCTACATAACCACCATTCAGTCAAATAGGGAACACGTCTCATTCAAAACCTCCCTCACAGTCTGTGGTGTGCCCGCAGCTCCATACCCGAGTCCTCTGTCACCGCTATTATGTGACTTGTCCTAGGACTCCTCAGCCCCGGGATAATGCAATATATAAAGCTTGAGTCCACCTTCCTTATCTCGGTGTCTACAAGTGTCAGTCAGATTCCCTGTGCTAGCTAGTAGTTCCTTATTACTGTCTCTCAGTGTTTACCAGTGCAGTTTATCCGATCCGGGCTGATGAATACATGAAGGCTGGATTATCAACATTAACCTGCTATGAACATTTGCATAAAGACCCTTCTCTGGGGCAAATGTGTAGGCACGGAACTTAGGCCACTGGGTATGTTTAACTCTACAGACTGGAATCTGCTTTCCAAAGTGGCTGCACCTCTTTATGCTCTCATGACTGAGGAGGAATGACAGACGGGCTTCAGTCAATCATGTGGATGGATATGTAAGTGAACTTCCCTGAGTTTCATTTATGAAAGGTAAAAGCTTAAAGCATAAACTCTGTTTTGTTCATCCTCGTGAAGAAACCCGCGTCCTTAGGGAACGGGGCAAATTAGGTCTAATTAACAATGGGTCAGAGGCTAGGGGCTCGAATGCGGTGAGCAACTTTCTCACTAAAGAGCTCTCGGGTGTCAGAAAGACGAGCTATCTCTCTCATTCATTTTTCCTATTAGTGATAAATAATTAAGTAAAGAGCCATCCAGATGGCTCAGTTGGGAGAAAGTGCCTGCTACCAAGCCCGATGACCGGAGTTAGATTCTCCAGACCCCATATGGTTGAACGACGGAACTAAGCTGTCCCCTGACCTCCACATACATACCCTGCCACAAGCATGCCCCACTCATCAATGAATAAATGTAAAATAAATAGGTAAGTTGGACGAAATAATGCTGAAGATCTTGTCATAAATCAGTTTTGCTGACAATGCCAGAGTCCTTTCATAGCCCAGCACTATTCTGCATGACTCCCGTGGTTGTCAGAGAGAGTCGGCATACACCCTAGTCAGTGAGGAAGGACTAACTCCCCATTACATGTGCATGGACTAAGACTCCATCAAGAAAAGAAACTTCTTTGGTCTTCAAGCTGCTTTGCTGATCCCTAAAGATTATGTCCTCTCTGTTGTGGTCATCTGAATTTAATTTCAAACTATACCTATTTCTAAAACCCTCTCGGAGTCAGAATGCATAATCATATACCTCCGGCTATTCACGTTTTCCTTCTGAAGCCTTCAACCACATAGGATGACCCCGGTCTCAACCTTGGCTGCTGCGTTTCTCTGTAGGTGAGGTAACCCTACCAGCTCACAGTGTAAGAACCTAAGCAAATGTCAGAAGTCATGTGATAAAAGTCAAGTCTTTTATGACTGACTAAGATAAGGGCTTCAGTGGGAGGTCCATTTCACATGAATGGGGAAACTCACCTTGCTGGCTAAAAGATTATGTATTAAAAAGAAATATGCATATACTTTCAGGGACCTTTATCCAAGAAAAAATGGAAGATAATCTATCATAGCTACCAACCCAGGCAACCATTAACTTTTCTTGGATCACTACTTCTTGAAGATCCAATGACAGTCAAGGTACGTTCCCTCTAGAAAAGTGACCATTAAGTTAAGTCTGTCCCCTGAAGGTCTGGGGATGTCTCTAGGGTTTAAAGGACCCAGGTCTGTTTATTTACTCTGAAATGCCATCTCTCTGTGTTGCCCAGGCTAGCCTCGAATGCACGATCATCCTGCTTCACTCTCCCTGTAGCTACGACTGACTACAGGCCTGTGTCACTCTGCCAGTCTCGGGCCCTGGGTTTAAATGAAGGACCTGTTCACAAGCTGAATTCACCAGTGAGATTTCACTGACAATATTTCAAACAAAACCAGTATCTGGAAACAAGAAAACAAACTTCCCTCCAGTCCAAATGCCAAATCCAAGTATGACTGGATATGGAGATGACTTTTTTTTTAACTCCAAAAATTACTTAACATTCTCACAGGAAGTATGTGTTCAGAGACAGAAAAAGAGCTGTGAGAAGACAGACTGCCCCAGATGTCCATTCGCCTGTCATCCCCCTTCACGTCCAGGTGAGCTGGCTCGTCTGCAGTCACTGGGAATGCGCTGTCTGAGCCTCATTTCTAGAACAAGCCTATTCTGAAGGGGTCGTTCTCTGTGGGACACTAGGGAAAGAAAAAGTGTCTGGCTAGAAAAATGTGCAAGAATAAACTGCAAAGTCTGACTGAATTTGGAAAAAGAAAAATCAGACTGGAAGGAGATAGGAAGAAATTGAGAATTCTGGATTTGGAGGCTGGTTCTTCTCTGTAGTCTACAGACTAATAGCACCAAATATGTCTGGGTCCAATCCCTAGACCACAGACGTCTATCTCAAATGGCAAAAGGGACTTGGCAAGCACAGTGACGCTAAAGCCCTGGAGGTGGGAAGACTCTCCAGTTGGGCACTACCTAAACAAGAGGGTCCTTTAATAGGAAACAGGGTGAGAATTAACAATGTAGTCACAGAAGCAGAGGGACAAAAGCTGGAGTGACATGAGACCATTAGCCAGAAACAGCAGCAGCTTCCCCAGGCTGGAGAGAACAGGGAGTGTGGGCTCTATCAGAACCTCTGGGAGCACTGTCTTGCCGACACCTGCTTTTTGACAGCTGACTTCCAGAACTGATCCATTAGAGCACCAGTAAGAAATGAACGCATTGCCTACATCGTGTTTCAAGGGGGTAGGTGAAGAAAAGTGTGAAACAAAATATAGAAAAGTAATTTCTGCTAAACAACAAATACTCCTATCAACCAGGTGGAGCAGCACACACCTACAACCCTGGCGCCCAGGACGATGAGGCAGGTGGATTGCAAAGGCCAGCTTGGCTCTACGTAGTAAAACCTTAGTTCAAAAAGAAATGAGCCTAGAACAACTCAGCTGGGAGTCTCAGCCAGCAGCACGCACAGGGCTACAAGGTTTAATGATGATGAGTCTTACAATTAGAAAGCCTAGGTCTGGTTTTCGTTCCTCCATATACAGTGATGTGCCCTTAAGCAAGCACGTTGGCTTCAGTGACTAACCAATATTCTGAGCCGATGAACTCTAATGCCTCTGGACGATGTCAGCAGTCTAGCCCTAAGCCATGGTCGGTTGGTATCATCAACCAACTCCAGCGTGTCTTCTCTCAGGCCAGAGTGCTACTGTGAGACTGGGCACACTGTCTCCACATCCAGTCTCTGAGCTTAACGAGATTTTGTCATTGCCTCCATGATGGGACTTGAAAGCAGGCCACCTTCTCATCACTAAATTCTACACTCTTTCCTGGCAAGGCCACACTGTGGGCTGTGGACCTGAGATAGGCTTGCACTCGAGTGAGGAAACACCAACACATGAGAGGACCACGAATATGTGAAGAAAAATGCAAGGAGACAGGGGGTTCTGGAGTCTCAATGCCACCACCCCCCCCAGTTTTCATAAGGTAAAATCTTATCACCAATCTGATGGCAGTGGGAGCTGGTTAGGGGATTGATTAGGTTAGGAAAGCAAAGCTCTCAAGGATGAGATCAATACCTCCTGCTCAAAAAAATGGGCCCCAAAGTGCCACCTGCCCCTTCTACCCAGCAAAGATACTCTCAAAAGATAGGACCTATGAATCAAGAAACACTCTCAGGAGGTGCCACTCTAGCTGTCACTTCGATCTTGGGCTTACTTGTCTTTGGAACAATGAGAAATAAATTTCTGTTCTTTTTAAGCTATGCAATTTTTGGTATTTTGTTGTAACAACCCAATCTGACAGGTTGATGGAGTCAGGCATTTGAGACACCGCTCGTCAACAATGGCATTTCTGAGATGCCTTTTTAGAACAAGAGAAACATTTCAAACTCAAAGCGGCCCCTGCCGACAGACAGCCCATTGTTGTGAGGTGAGATGCCTGGCTGTAACCAGTCAGCTGCCTTCACTTCACATTCAAGTTCCACACGTGACCCGATGGATGCTGCAACGGCAACTCCAGGCTTCATGGTTCACGGGAGGAGAATGGACAAGCCGCTGCCCAAAATAGTTTAATAAGGCCAGCAATGACTCACAGAGTGACAACAGGTCAAGCCAACAGATGCCTGCACGGGGCAGCCCAGCTGAAAGGGAGGCACAAAGTTAAAATGGAAACTCAAGGACACAAACATCCAGCTATAGACCATGAGAATCACCAAAAACTCTGACAGAGTCAAACAGGCATTTCAGCTTCATAATCATTAACACAACCTTTGTGTCAAAACCAACAGACCCATGAATGTCAAAAGCAACCAACTACACATGCCTACCTAGGACATACCACCCCCCCCACACACACACACAGTGGACTCTGACTAGGTCCCATACTTACTCTATAATTGTATGTGTGGTATAACATTTTCCTTTGTGTATGAATAGCTATGAAGAAGAAGAGAAGGACAAAACTCCCAGACATCAGCAAGGACAGCAACAGGCACGGGTTAGTCTAATTCCCAGAGCAGATTCACCCACAGTGTGACTGCTTGGATCACTGATCACATTTCCCATTCTATTCCAGAGAAAAACGAGTCACTGCATAACACTGTAAGTTTGTTAGAGCATAACACTGTAAGCTGTTTTTTAGAGAAAACAATACAACAGCAACAACAACAAAAGCCCCATGGGCCCATGAGAAGGCTCATCAGGTATAGGCGCTTCCTACCAGGCCATGGACCTGAATTTGATCCCTGAACTACACGTGGAGGAAGGAGAAAATTGAGTACCACAAGTTATCCTCTGACCTCCATGTGTGTGTGTGTTCCATGAAGGCACATCACACACACAGACACACAAGCACACACAACACACACACACACACAACACACACACCTATGTAAGATCTTCATGAGTATTATGTATGGAATAAATAGAAACCCTAAAACAATAAACTGTGGAATTGTTGGCATGATACCAGCTTTATTTTCTATAAATAGCCCATGGATAAGATGGGGAAGGCAAAGCTTGAAAAAGAAAAGAACAGAATGTGATGAGTTTTGCAGGATACACACACAACACACACACATACACACACACACGACACAACGCACATGCACAGGCATATATGCACAGGCATATATGCACAGGCATATATGCACAGGCATATATGCACAGGCATATATGCACAGGCATATATGCACAGGCATATATGCACAGGCATATATGCACAGGCATATGCACACATACACAGAGAGCCCTAATGCACGATCGTTTTACAATGGAAACCTGTGAGAAAGTAATTTTCTCAGCTGGAACCAAACGTAGGATCAGAAGTAATGGAAGAGACGGTCGTCCCAGAGTGCTGTTTTGATATGAAAGTCAAATCTCACACTGCAGGGCAGACCTCATTTGAAAGACACCTGTATCAATCATCTTAGCAGGTTTTGATTTTGAAAATCCCACAGATAAACACAGCATGCTCAACACTGATCTTACTGGCAAGGGTAAGTCTCCTTCGCTGTGTCTGAAAAGCAGTGATCTTTTCATTATAACCCTTTTGTGTGTCTGAATCATAAGCTTTAATGACAGACAATCAAATTCCTTGGATCACCAGCAGAATTTTCTTTGAATACAATAGAAAAGAAGTGAAGCACTTGTCAACAAAATAAAACACCTCCATCACCTGCTAGAGAAGAAAGTGCCTACTGTGCCCAGGCAGAAGATGAGTCCCACGTAACACAGCATTTACCAAAAACAGCCATGCCCCTTTGGTACCAAACACTGAGGAGGAGGAGACAAAAGTCTCAACAGTCTCAGTGATGCCCAGACTGGTATCAAAATTAAGTTAGAAATCAATAAAGATCAATAAGCAGGGAGACTTGGCTAAACTGTTCAGAAGGCCTCAGTCTCTAGATGGAGTCTGTAAACTGAGTTTTCCAGACAGCTCCCAGCTGAGTGGATGGTTCCTAGGTGTTTGTCACCCTTGAAATGCAGTGGAATGGAGTATGGTGTGAGCTGAACTAAGTCAGCTCTCATCTGTTGTCCATTCCTTGTCCATCATTCAATGCTTAGACTTTTTGAAACAGTCAGATGGGAAATCCATTAAAAAAAAAAAAAAAACCACTTCTTTTCTGACTTTATCTCTGTTGTACGGATTCATTTCATTCCATGTAACACATGGTCTTCAAAATTGTCGGCAGCCATGGGAGAATAATCACAAGGACCTTACAGTAGTCTGTTCTCTCTTAAGACCTCTTTGAAAAATATAGCCAAGGTTTCCTGTGGCTTGTGGTAGTTAAAAAAAAAGAAGAAAAAAGGTATAGAAAAGTCATTAATGATTGATGATTGACAGTCAATGGTGCAGTACACCACAGTCTGTATAATAACCCAGGAAAAAACTAAAACAGACATAAGAGATTTTTACTTAAAATAATTACATATTCATAACTGTTAGGTCTCAAACCCAGGACAAATGCCGAGGTGTCCATTAACATGTCAAAGCGGATGCTGGCTGCCTGGTTCTCCCAGCATCCCTCAGTCTCTACCTGTTAAAAGGCCCTCTTGGTTGGCACATCCCACCCCATACCCTGAAATTTCCACTCCAGCTAATGGGCAGAACTTCCCTCCCCCAGCTCCTCTGGCCCCAACATAACTCAACCGTTTTGGTTATGCCAGTCTCTTGGCCCAGGCCACCCTTCATGGTCATCGACTACTTTGCCCTCTCCTGACATGGCCTCACTTGTTTACTCCGGACTCTTCCAGATGTCTCTGCCTCTGGCTGCACTCTCCCTTGTACCTACAATAAACTTCCTTCTCCACCACACTTAGGAGCAGTCACGCCCTTCCTTTTTGATTTCTCTTTTTTCATTCAACAAAAAGCTATGAAAACAGTCTAGAGCAAACCGGTGACCCTTACCCAACTCGGTGTCTTATATGTAACTATCGCTCTAAATAAGAAATGAACATCACGTACAGTGCAGCTAACTAGTGCAACATGCCTGCGTGCTTCTGAGCTGTAGGACCCTGTCAGTGTCTTATGTGCTCCGACATCTGTCTAGTGTGACTGTGCTGTGTGCAGTTCAGGACATTCTATAGTACGTAGAGACTGTGTGACTGCCAATGCAATTAAGACTGTTTCATTGCCATGAAGGGACCTTCTGAGGTGCTAAAAATGATCGATCTCTTGTTCCGGAGGTGGCTAGGCTGTATACCTAAGGGTTAGACAATTAAGTTACCATTCTGCCTGATCTTTAAAAGAATGGCAACTATCGATTAACATAATATATAGGTTTTGTTTTGTTGGAACATTTGTTGGACCTCTTTTTCATGCAAGGCATGGCTGTATTTAGGAATGCCCTCGACCCCTAGAAACATTGACATTTAATTTTCCTCTGTAAATTTTATTTTATATTCTCTGATATTTATCTTGCCATGAACAAAAATAGCATTAGTAAAGTAGAGGGGGAAAGATAGGAGAGAAAGAAAGGATGAGAGGAGAGAGTGTGGTAACGGGGCCTACATCCCTGTTACTGGGGAGGCTTCAGCAGGAAGACCCCATGTTCAAAGCCTGCTTGGGCTACAGAGGGATGTGAGGGCCTGGGCAATGTAGTCAGACACTTTCTCAAAAGCCATAAACTGTAAAGATGGGACTATACGATAGCTCAGTCTTGAGAATCTGCCTAGCATGGGCCCTGAACTGGGGTCAATCCACTGCAGGGTGTCAGCACAGTCTCCTAAAAGCAACCCCTTGTTTCTACTTAATTCATTCTGAGATTCCTCCTGGCAGAAGAGTCATCACCACCATTATTTCCACTACTCCCTAAGATACAACCAACCTGTGTCAACTTTGTGATGAAGGGGTCCAAAGCTGGTTGTTTTCCTCAAAAATTAGTTTGAAAAGTCCTCCTCGATCTGATCCCAGACAGGGAAAGGAAACTGTTTAGGACTGATTATTCCTCTCACAATCTGTAAGAAAAGAAAATAGTCTCCACTGCGACCTTTCGTGGCCTCAGCAGTGCACAATAATCTGGCAAAGAGACTCAAGGCCTTAAGATGGCCCTGGGAACACTGCCCTTCACAAGGTCAAGCTGCGCGCACCGCACCATGAGCCACGCTCTTACCCCTACAGTGAGAATGAAGTTCTGCTATCCATGGAAACGTAAACATCCACAGCTGACCCAAAACACAACCCTGGCTCTGGGCTGTGAGATTTCTATGTAGACTTCTGCCAGGTGAACAGAAGAAGACAAGACGAAGAACAGTCATTCCAGCTACAGACAGTGCCCGCAGGCTCAGGACTGGGGTGTGTGGGGGAGGGGACCTGAAGACAGAGTGGACATAGGCTCAGAAAGATGACTCTGGCAAACACGTTGAATGCCATTGATGTCAGCCTGTAACTGACCCACAAGCAGCAGGAAATCAGACTGGTACTAAGGTGAAAAGCAAGTCGAAATGGAAAGGTTGGAAGAGAAGATCAATAGTTGAGCTCCTGAGAGTATACCCAGCAGATGTTAGAGAGGCCTTTGGCAGGGCCAGCAGTTGTAAGACATCTGTGAATAATTTTCATTTTAGCTAATGACTTCGTGCTATACATAATCAACAGCTTACTGTTTTGTGCATTATTTTTCAGTCTTGCCCATAATGCCACACATAATTCTGGTTGTTTCCTTGTAGAAGCTCTACAGAATTATATTGATGAAATATATACAGCTATTGATCCACCTTGTTCCCAGACATTTATGTTGCTTCCAGTTTTGTGTTCAAACAATGTGGCCTCAGACAAAACGTACATATGACACATCCATGCACCTTTGTGAGACTCTATGTATCTAGAAGCTGACTGACTGCCAGGTTCACAGTGCTACTGGCAATAGCATCTCCCACAGTGCTACCTAACTGCCAAGAATCTCTAACCTCCTACCCTGTCTTCGGCAGCCCTCCCACCCCCCAGCGCTGGTGCCTGCAGGCACTGGCTGTAGTGGAACCAAGTGATAGTTCCACTAAGAAAACAGGAGCTCTCACTTCACAAGTCGGCCCCGCTTCAACAAACCTGTGGAGATTGAATAGTTTGCTTGTTTTTTCTTTTTCCCGAAGCATATCCCATGAAACAGGTTTTGGACAGTGACGTTGAGAGGGGACTACAGGACTATGTTCTGCTTAGGCAAGAGAACAGACATAGCTTGGAGGAGACATTTGGCTGACATTAACAGAGATAGCCACCTACCCTCAAAGGGTGGACTAAACAAGACTAAGCAAGAGCTTAGCGGCTGCCATGACCTGAATGCCTGTGTCCTCCATTCTTACCCCGCCCCGAGTTCACAGGATGACACCTAAACACCACAGTGATGGATTAGATCAGACCATTGAGCAGTAATTAGTCTAGTACAGGATTAGTCTGTAAAGGGCCCCGGTAAGCGGGCCTGCTGTCTGCCCTGAGACAGAGGAAAGACATCTGTGAGGCACAGAGCCTTCAACAGACACCAAACCTGAAACACCTTGATGGTGGACTATCCAGCCTCCAAAATGATGAGTGAAAATTTCTGTTGTTTATAAACTGCCCAGTTTGGGATGATTTGCTATAGCATCCTGAATCAGACCACCTGTCACATAAAAAACTACAGAAAGACTTTCCAAAACTGACTCATCAGCTTTGTGGGCATAAAGTACCCAACATCCTTCTAGCCTGGATTCCAAGACTTCTACCAGGTCCAAGAGAGTTTCTAAAACTGTCATCTTCAATTTTAACACAAGATAAGGGGTTAAAAAAAAAAAAAAAACCAGTAAGGATTGGCTCTCAGCTGAACAGCTGTCTTTTTATTAGACCTCCTGGAAGGCTGCTAAGTCAGTCTGTCTCTGTGACTCTCTCTCTCTCTCCCTGCCTCCCCCTCTCTTTTGCACAACCATGCACTCGTGTACAGCACATACACCTAGGCATATGTGTGTGCCAGCTCTAGTAATATGACAGTCCTAGCTGCAAGAGAAACTGAATAAGCTGTTTGTTACTATAGTCTCTATTTTTTGAGATAACATGTGCAGGAATGAGAGACGGACAAATGAAAAGTCCCATACCTAAGGGAGAGCATATAACATGAGCAATATCATTGGTCATTATAAATGAACTGATTAAGCAAGATGTCAACACAAGAATAAATGGGGGGAGAGGATGCAAGGGGCAGGTTTCAGAATCCTGAGTCGCAGGGCTATCAGATGAAATCATAGGAATCACTAGGACGACCAAGGTCAGTGCAGAACAAGAAGAGCCAGTGAGGGCCGCACAACAGGGAAGGCAAGACTTAAAAGAGAGGAGCAAAATTACCAGGAAATAAAACACAAGGGGAAGAGAAAAATTACTGTCCAAATCAAAGAGCAAAAGACTTTGGGGAGGCAGGGCTGTGAAAGGTACTGCAACCAGCCTAGCAGCATGGCGCCATCATTCCCACTATACACAAGGTCACTGGAAATTATGTGTGTGTGTGTGTGTGTGTGTGTGTATATTTGTGTGTGTGTGTGTTGTGTGTATTGTGTGTTGTAGTTATGTATATTATATATGTATATGTGTATATGTATATATGTATGTGTGTTCTCATTATACTGGGAGAGCTACATGCTTGCAGAGAGTCTGAGTTCACTCTCAATCCCAGGCTGTAAATGGAGGATTCTAAATCTCTAAGGTAAGCCCATGCCTCTTGCCATAGATGAGCTTAGGCAAGCTCTTAAGATACAACCCTGGCTAATGAGCTCTAGGCAATTTTTGGAGGAACAGACAATGCAGGGACTAAAGACTCAATAATACATTTGCCCCTTCAAGACAATAAATGGAGCCACTAGGGAACTGAAAGCTTCCAACTGCTTCATGGGTTTTCTGATACTCACATCCAAAACCATTCACACAGGAGGGAAGCCTTGGGAGACTGGAGATTCAGAATGTAGTATCCCAGTCTAATCATTGAGCGTTTCAAAGATGATAGCAGCTCTAAGGGCTGGGGATATACAAACAACGCTTGGACGGCTTCTCCTGGTAACTCTGTATCTAGAAAAAAAGAAACAAAGACACATGCAAGGCTGAGAAGGAGTTCCGAAAGAAGCTCGCACTTTTGAAGATGGTAAGGCAGGTGTGGAGTGCAGCAGTGAGAGCGTGGGAACCTGGAATCTGCAAAAAGATTTTAAAATGCTGTCAAGGAGGGCTGGAGAGCTGGCTCAGTGGTTAAGAGCACCGCTGCTCTTCCAGACATCCTAAGTTCAATTCCCAGCAACCACATGGTGGCTCACAATCATCTGTAATGGGATCTGATGCCCTCTTCTGGTGTAGATAGCTACAGTGTACGCATATACATAAAATAACTAAATAGAGTAAATATCCAGGCTGCATTCAAACTGGAGATACAAGAGAAAATTCAGAGGAGGAAGACCCATCAAGGTACCCAGAATGACTGACTTTACAATCCAACCGCATCCAACCGAATCCCGCATCCAACGAATCAAGAAGCAGGATGCAGATCAAGGTAACGACCCATGATACAGATGCGACAGGCAATCGATCCAGTGCATCCGAGGAATGGGTCTATGACAGAGAGAGGCATTTCAGAGGTAACTACCACAGGAATACTAAACTGTAGCCATTGAGTTCACTAAGGATAGGGAACCGGATGAGCCACCAAGGGGATGAAGGAAGGCAGGGGCAGCTGGCACCTGAACACTTCCCACACCAATCTTCTCAACACTTCTTTAGGGAGAATAATGATGGAACAGCAGAGAGTCTCTGGCAATAGGCAGACGGCATGTTGTAAACCCTAGAAAACCAGCCTCTATTTCTAGGCAACGCCTCCTCCCCTGGTCCTCTTCCTCCTAGTTGAGCAGTGTCGATGAGAAATAAAAGATACACAGGAGAAAATTCATTGTCTCAAAGATGCCTCTGTGTCTCCGCCACTTGCATTTATTTGCTTTGTTCTACTCTGGCTTACTGCCTGGTTCAGGGTGCAGTGATTGCTTTAGCCTAGGAAACTTCGATAGCTCCAGCCAGTCTTGCCCACTCAACGCATCTCACGTGTTACCAGATGTCCTCCCAGAACCCGGCCCTGCTTCTCCTCACGGCTTTCTGCTGTGATGCATACCCAGCTCTCTCAACCCCTCAGGAGATGGGCCACCACTTCCCACACCACTGAACCACCTGGCAGCAAACTATTCTCAGAAGTCACTCGTGCCTTTTCTTCAGTTAATCTCTCCTTTGCATTTCCTCAGCCTCCAGCACCTACTCTCATTTGTGCACAACTGCCTCTGGGTGAAGAGATTGCTAATAGAGCCTAAAATAATACATTCAGTTGTTTGGCATATAATACATCATACACACCACGTGGGATTCTTCACAAACTTACAGGTAAACAATGTATAAAATAAAGTCTTGACCTGGGGATTGTTAGATTTCAAACCTGGGACAAATGGCTGAGGTGTCCATAAGCATATCAAAGAGGATCTGGCCACCAGGTTCTCCCTGCACCCCTCAGTCCTGTCAAGGGCCCTCCTCCTTGTCATACCCCCCCCACCATAAACTTCTCCAGCCAGGGACTGGACTTCCCTTCCCCATACAATTCAACCACTTTGGTTACCTGGCCTTTTCATTACTCTCTGTTGGGCCTCCTGGATGCTACATCTGCCCCCCTCTCTCGCCCCTCCTTTTCCTTCCCCTTCTCCTCACATAGTTCTGGGTCCTATCTACTCTGGAATCTCCCAGATGTGCCTGCCTCTGGCTATGCTCTCCCAAATGTCTATAATAAGCTTTCTCTTCCACCATACCTAGTGACTTCATGTCCTTTCCTTTTTATTTCTTCTTTTCATTCAGGGATATTGCCAGTTGGTGAATGGATACTCAGCATACCCAAAACCCTGGCTTGATTTCCAGCACCCTACAAATTTCTAAAAATTTAAATTAAAATAAAAATGTAAAAGTCAAACTATGTAATGATATCATTCAAAGCCTTACAAACATGTGACCTTTCCTTCCTCCATTTTTCTCATTGTGAAATCCAGCACAGTCTCACAGTCAGTCCCTGCCCCATCTTTCCTGGGAGACAGAAGGCTATAACCTGCTCAGTTTCTCATATAACACGCCACACAGCCAGAAGAAATGGGCTTTGTTCCGGGACGAGTGTGCTATGTATCCACACTACCTGCTATATGAGCAGCAAAACATCGTCAGCCAAGCCTAGTGACCCAAACAGCGTTTCCTCTACCCCATCTCTCACAAAAGGCGTGGGACTGTATCCATTTGTTTGTTTGTTGGACGGAGAGCACAAGAGTGTCTGGGTGTCTCTGGTTGCAAACATTTTGCTTCCTGTTCGGTGCAAAGTTTCAGTCTCTTTTCTGAAACCTTAGAAGCTGGAAGCACCCAGCATTGTTTTCTTTAAATTTAAGAGGTGGGATGACATGATCTCATGCTTTACAACACAGTGCCTGGAGCAGCAGCGCTCAGCCTGGCTTACTAATATTCCTCCATATGGGAGCATCCTGATTAAGAAAGATGAAAGCCCAATGGAACCTTGTGTTGGGGCATAGCAGACTTTACCATTAAATGAGCTTAGATAAAAAGTAAATAACAACAACAAACTATTCCTATTCACAACTATGGCACAAAACCGTCCTGCAAGCTGGCTGTGCACGCTGGAGCTCACAGAGCGGGGCAGCACGGCTGCTCTTTTTGGAAACTGCCTGTTTGGAGGGTTGTCATCTGTGTAGTACCAAAGAAAATGTCAACCTGAGGCTAGAAGAAACATCCAGATAACGTGTAGGCTTTCAGAAAGCTGCACCCATTAAGTCATTCTACACCACTACTTTCTTATTGTCCCCCAGGCTGTGGCAGAGCCGAAGACTTACGATTCAACCTGGTACACCCCTTGCACGGTTTCCCTAGCGCAGCACCACACCCATGGCTCACACTGGCTGTGTTCAAGCTGAGAATCTGCCCTCTCTGTCCCCAGGACTCTGGGTCAGACCATAGTGGGCCCTATGGGAGAGACCAGAGCACTCAAGCTACAGGGACAGCAGGCTTCATACCTGCTTTTATCTCAGAGGTTTTAAGAAAGGAAAAACAACCTTTCAGGCTGCTCATTCAGTCATTTCATTCCAAAATGAAACACACAAGTTAGTTCCCAGCTTTTGGTCAGGTCGCCTCCAAAGAACCTGGCGCTGCAGAAGACACCCATTCTGACATGGAGCTTTCAGGTCCCTGGGTCTTTGGGAACACTGCATGAGGGTCAGTTACCAGCAGGTTCCTTGTCAAAGATTTGAAAAACAAAAAGGAATCCAATGAAAATAAAGCGGCAGAAACTGGGGCATCGGCCTCCTCCTCGCAGGGAGGAGGGAAGCAGGCCGAATCCACATTTGCTGAAATACATGACTAAAGGAGGAGCCTGAAGACTAGAAGAGCAGTCATCCAGCATCCACGTGAGATCTGCCCATCGTTCCTAGAAGGTAACTGTGGATGTGAAGTCCCACAGATGAGGCCTCTCCACCCAAAGGCAAACGTGCACTGGGTGGGGTCTGGAGGAAACGCAGATGGCATTTAAAAGAAAAAGGATCATCTAAGAAACCTTTGTAAACAAGGCTCCGGCTACACTTTTCTCGGGTCTTCAGAGGTTTACTACTAAGAATGGACAATCCTTTTTTCCTTAGTAATAAATAGGAAACGTTAGCCCTAAGCCCGCTCTCTTCAGCAGCTGCATAAACTTGTGAAATTGCTGGCGCTGGGACTGGGATTTTTCCCAGGTACACTGATCCAGTCTCCTTTTGAATTACACACCTGAAATGATTTTTGAAAGTGCCACCATTTCTTCTGCCCCTCCCCGCACCTTCAAAGTCAGTACTGTAAATAAAGCAGTGTCCTCCCTGCCTGAGACACGTCGAAAGCCTTACCTGCACAGTGGCTGCATTTGCTTCTGCGGGGATCCTTAATAACTTAAAAAGAAATCCACCTTTCTGACGGTTTGCTTAACTACTTAAGACCAGGGTTAGCACTCTGGCTCAGCCTGTATTTATAAATGTCTCTGAGGAAACCTAATATTAGTGTAGTGCTAAGAAACAGATTCAATTATGAAACAAATCACACAAGTCAAATTTAATAAACTGGAAACACAAGCTCTAGGGAAGCGGTCATGTTTTCTGTGCTGATTGTATCTTCACCAGGACACAGTGAATTGGGGAGGATTGTGAATGATACATGGTCCTGAATAAACACTGTAATCAAATGTGGCTTGGGCTCATTCATTTTCATTCTGTATCTTTTATGTACCACTGTACTTCACCCACTCCATAATCCATGTGTGAAGTCTACCTTGAGTTCAAGAGTAAACACAACCGAACCATGATAGCAGAGTAACAGCAATAATGAACTAACAGTCTGTTAGTCGGTCACCATTCCCAGTATGGATAGACTGTAAGTACCCAAACATGCTCTTTTTCTTAAGTGATTTATTTTTATTTTATGTGCATTGGTGTTTTGCCTGCATGAATATCTGTGTGAGGGTGTTGGATCCCTTAGAACTAGAGTTAGACAGTTATGAGCTGCCATGTGGGTGCTGGGAATTAAACTCAGGTCCACCAGAGCAACCAGTGTTCTTAACCACTAAGCCGTCTCTCTAACCCCTCCAAACATTCTTTTAATGGATAATGAAAATCAAGAAAGAAATGTAAAACTTCCTAGTATAAAGACAAGGATAACTACTGAAGAAAAGCCAAAGATAAAAAAAACTAGGGTTCTTTGTACCAGGGGATGTGACGTGGGACTCTGGTTACAAGAGTGGTTATAACAACTATACTTACCAGCCAAAGCTGTAACCTCAGTTACTGAGGTTGCGAGGATGCTAAGACACCATGACAACACAGAAAGACCCAAACCCTCAATAACCTGACTCTCTTCCTGCAGGAACTCCATCAATCTAAGGATTCTACAGGCAGGGAACCCACATCCGCACGCTATGCTCAGCCACACTTTCTGCATTTAGATACATGGGCAGCAAAACTTCAATACTGTTTTGAGGTGACGGTCCCGCTTAGCCCACCTTAGTCCTGGCCACTACCCTCCATCACACCGGGCCAATGGCGCACAGTGGTTCTTTGAGGTGACACCTATGAGATACTTGGTGGTTTTTCAGATATGCATCTCCCAGGTTTGAGCCTCCTGATTTGCATGCCTTGGTGGGGTTTTCAGGGTTAAGAGAGTAGCTATTTTCTTCTTAGGCCACTTCCAGGAAGAGGCTGGTGACACCTTAAATGAATAACTCAGTGCACTATTCTAGAAAAAAATACAAACCGCAATACAAGCAGCAATAATTTTTAGCCAAAGGGGTCAACATCTAATTTCTTTTTCCTGACAAATTCCAAGATTAGGGCTTGGTTTTTTTTTCCTTTGTATCTGAGGAGTCCAAAACCACCTGCCAGGACATTTGATAGTAAAGACTGCCTAAGGCTCAGTTACTTTTACAAGGAACCAATCAAGGGGAAAACACTTTATTTCAAGTCCCAGCTGTATCCCATGGTATCCTTCACTGGCAAGATAAATAAACATCATCATCTAAAGAGATTGGTGTTTCACACATGGATTCACAGAAATCTGGGAGGCTGAGGCAGAAGGATGACTGTGAGTTTGAGGTCAGTTTCAGCTATGGTAGTGAGTTAAGGCTGAGCTGCAGTGGAAGACCCTGTCTGAAGTTAACCAGTTAATCTAAAACATAAAATAAAAATGGAAACATCTCCTTGTAATTTTAGCCATTCTACCCCAACACAGATTCCAGATTTTTCTCTACCACAGCCAATCTTTTAAGGACAGAATCTTTTTTGAGTTGTGTTCTGGCTACCTCACCACAATATCGTATGTTTCTTCATTCAATAAGGGCCCGGCAAACACCAAGTATCCTTCTCAGAATGGGGGACACATTTGTGACAGAAACCATTGCTTGCTTTCTTTCTTTTTTTTTTTGGTTTTTCGAGACAGGGTTTCTCTGTGTAGCCCTGGCTGTCCTGGAACTCACTCTGTAGACCAGGCTGGCCTCTGCTTTCTTGAAGGCCAGTCTCACCGAGCACATTGAATAACGTCAGACACAAAGGCTGCATTCCCCAGACTCTCACTGAGGCATTCTGCATGAACTGCGGAGCCAGACTATGAAAACAGTGACTTCAGATGTGGTTTAACGTGTTGAAGTGGAGCGTTCAGAAATAGTGGAACAATTCCTGGAAGCCAGGGGAAAAAATGCAACCTGAAGTGCACGCAGGGTACAGGGATCATGGAGAGTCTCGATGCAAGTCACCTCATCCACATGGTAGGATGCTCATTGTTGGGCTAAGATGTGGGAACTGAGAAAGGTCGTCAAGGGAACTCATATCAGCACCTGTCTGATGCGGGCCCTCCATCAGCCTACAGATCCTCTGAGCAGGGAACCCACATCCGCACCCTACGCTCAGCCACATTTTCTGCGCTTTGCTACATGGGCAGCAAAACTTCAACACTGTTTTTAGGCCACTGTCCTGTTTCACCCACCTTTGCCCTGGTCACACTACCCTTCAGCCTCACACTGGACAATGGCGCACATCAGTTCTCTGAAGTGACACCTGTCAGATACTTGGTGGCTTTTCAGATATGAATCTCCCAGGCTTGAGCCTCCAGATTTGCATGCCTTGGTGGGGTTTTCTGGCTAATTGTGGTTAACAATGTCTTAGTTAGGGTTCTAGTGCTGTGAACAGACACTATGACCAAGGCAACTCTTATGAGGACATTTAAATGGGGCTGGCTTACAGGTTAGGAGGCTCAATCCATTGTCATCAAGGCAGGAAGGATGACAGTGTCCAGGCAGGCATGGTATAGGAGAAGCTGAGAGTTCTACATCTTGTTATGAAGGCAAACAAGAGAAGACTGGCTTCCAGGGAGCTAGGATGAGGTTTTTTTTTGTGGTTTTTTTTTTTTTTTTTTTTTGGTTTTTCGAGACAGGGTTTCTCTGTGTAGTCCGGCTATCCTGGAACTCACTCTGTAGACCAGGCTGGCCTTGAACTCAGAAATCCGCCTGCCTCTGCCTCCCAAGTGCTGGGATTAAAGGTGTGCGCCACCACGCCCAGCTGGATGAGGGTCTTAAAGCCCACACCCACAATGACACTTCTCCAACATGGCCACACCTACTCCAACAAGGCCACACCTCCTAATAGTGCCACTCCTTGGGCCAAGCATGTTCAAACCATCACAGATAAAATAGTTCAGGAGAAGAGAAACTGCACGCTTCTTTTCTCGAGGAAGAAGAGAGTCCGGTTATTGAGGCTTCAGGTCTTTCTGTGTTGTTACAGTGTTTTCGTACCAAGGCATCTTCTTCTTAGTATCCTAAGTAGCCTCGGCAATTGGCCAACAGTTCCCAACAGGGGAAGAGCTTGTTGGGTTAACAAGCACTTGTCTAGTACAAAGAGACCTGGATTCTAGCCCTAGTATTAAAAAGGGGAGAAAATGTTCATCTTCTTAGGAGGTTCAAATAATATCTAGACTATTCAGAAACAAAATAAAGCACAGAATATATCTCCGACTGCAACACCATTGATTTTAAATATTTTTATTTCTTGGCCTACTGTGTCCTCCAGTTACTAAGTAGCAAAGTACCTTAAAACATAATAGCTTGACAGAACTATTTTACTTGGCTCATAACTTGAGGCTCAAGAATTCAGAAACTGCTGGGCTGGACAGTGCTGAGTCAGGGTTTCCCATGTGACTATAATCCTTCTCCAGGTGTGGCTGGAGTCTTCTGCAGACTCAACTGGATGGCTGTCTGAGACAGCTCCCCTCAACTGCCGCTTGATGATGGCTGTGAACTGAGACCTTAGCCAGGCTAAGGGCTAAAGTGACTACAAGTAGCTTCTCCTACACGGGAATCTATTTCAGGGAAGTTATATTTCTCTATGTCAGCTAGCATCCCAGAACTAGTGTCCCAAGAGCAGTAAAAAGAATTCACAGAACTTTTACTACCCAAAGTCACACACAGCTATGCCTGACATGCTCTCTCAGAGGCAACTGGAGTATGCAGGGACTCTCTCTAGTCTTGAGAGGGGACTTCCAGGATTAGGGGTTTTGTTTTGTTTCTGGAGCTGGAGAATAAACCCAGAGCTTAAACATTCTTATCAAATGTTCTTTTACTTATCTGCGTCCCTACTACGGCTATTAAAAAATAAACTACCAACAGAGTATTTGAAGAGATTAATTTCTATTAGTTTTAATATAAATAAGTGGTTGGATAAAAATTTTAGTTGTATTTTAGCTTGAGTTCCTATGACAGAAATGGGCTATTTTGTTCCCTGCAAATGCCTTCTTTAATTAAAGAGACTAAACTTACCTAAGTGAATTTTTTAACAAAAGAATCAGAGAGCAGTTGTCAGACTTTGGAGTCTAAGCAACAAAGGGCTTCACTGGACTGTGCAGGCTGCCAGTGTCCTAGAGAGCTCTTTAGGGATGCAGGTCCCCTCCTCTGCTCAGCAGCTGGATGCTCTCACCTGCTCTGTATTTAACGATTGTCAGCAAGTGCGTAGGGGTGAGAGGCAAGAGAGAAAGGAATAGACTAGACTCCGTCTCTATGTTCAGCTTCATGGTCAGATCCGAAGGTCTTCCTTCTTTCTCTTCTCCCTATCAATTCACCGACCTCTAAAACGGGCCCTTTGGTTTGTTCGCAAGGTGAGAAGAACAACTCTACCACTCACATGATGATCCTATCATATCTTTAAATCACTACGGCAAAGAGAACAGTCCTACATTTGGACCACTGAATCCTAGCAATACTTGGGGGTCTCCAGACACAAGCTGAAGATTGTCCAACCCTGAGATGGTCGAGCCATTGGAGGATGGGCAGTACATCCACAGTTGCTAGACTGAAAAATCCCAAGGTCCCTTAAGAAGCTTCTGGGAGTCTGTACAATGGAATTTAGAAAGTAAAGGCAGAACTGAGACATGCGGGGTGTGACTCTTCACTCTCCTCCTTCCAAAACTGAGTTAAAACAGAAAATATGGGATTAGAATGGTGAGTTTCAGGGTGAATCCAAGGTCTACAGAAGGATTCAGGTCCCAGATCTGTAGAGCTATACTGGAAGGTCACAGACTTTGGGGCTGCCTTCCCAACTGATGCCTTTACCCTCTGATGGCCCCAGGACACTCCCCTGGGAAGTCACATACGCTCAGTTCACTTCTGCACAGTGACTCACATGACATAACTCTCAAAGTCATAGTTGAGCACACTGTTTTATTTCTAACTGTTGGAACACAGACCAAGAATGGAGGTGTGTGAGAATTCTGAGTGCTTGTGAGAAAACTCCAAGAAAACAGGAATCTTCTGTCCTCAGTTTCTTCAAAACACAGACCTGTTCTTGAATGTGTTTTCGTGCTCCTCCCAGGTGTAGCAGATAAGAGTGAGTTTCCTTCAGCTGTTGTTATTCATATGCCTCTATAGAAGCGTTTTGCCATGTATGGCCTGTCCCTGTGATTGTACACTTTACTCACCTGATTCCTCTTAACCCTCAGAGTGTAAACTGCCTGACGCTCTGAATACATGAGACTTCAGTCCATCTCATTTTTAGGTGCCACTCTGAAGTGGAAACTTAAGGGTTTCTTCAGAAAGTCGGTTGGATGGTGTTTTGCTGAGGCAAACAAGTGGAAGAACGTTTAGCTGAAGTGGACACAGAGGGGAAAGGCTAAGGGAGACTCATGAAGGGACATTTAGCTGAAGCAGACACAGGAGAGGCTAAAGCAAGCACAGGAAAGGACACGTGATGAAGGATTCTTCAGTAACAACTCGCGTGTATTGGTCCACCTTACACTGTGTAGTTGAGCTTCATTTGTCGGGACTCCATAGAGAGAAATGCACCATAAAACTTCTGGTGGTGTGCTGCAGTTTCTTGCCTCTTCCTTAGACTCAGGGTGATTGGCAGAGTGATGTCAGCTGAGACAAGACACGTACTGAGGCAAGACCCGTGGAGGACACATGATGTTTGGAGGGTATAAATAGAACTGTGCAGAGTGACAAGACAAAGCTTGGCTTGCTGGTATAGCTAGCTGGGCAACACTTGTGGGTCTTGTGTCTTCACTGATCTTCGCTTTTCTGAGAGAGGCGCAGAACTTCTTCTGGTGTTCCTGTTGGTCCCTCCTGCTGCCTCGAGCCGAGACTGAGGTCTTCTGTTTCTGCTGATTCGTGTTTGCTATCCCAACTCTACCAAACTGGACTGCCGGTGTGTCGTTGCAAACAGATTAAGTCGCTGCCTGCTGACCTGTGAACTTAACTGCCGATTTCCAGATAACACAGGTGGAAGTTGCTCCAAAGAACCTTTCTATACAGGTCCACTTCCCACCCCCACATCCTTTCTTTCCCATTATCTCTAGTGGGTAGTAGGCTAAACGGGAGGTTAAAGCATTTAAGAACCATCATTGAAAATAGGTTTTAAAATTACACCGCTCTCCTAGGCTTATGCCGCCAACTAGAGCTGTAAACATCTATCTAACCACATAACATCCCTCTCTACCTGTGGAAGGAAGATGGCAAGTATTAGCAAATGTATCTAAGAGTCACTATGTCTGAGTAGATAGTAGAACACTGCCTAAAACTTAAGACATTGAAATAAGCTACATGGCCACTAGAGAGAAGCATCAGAGGTTAAGAGCACTTGCTGTTCTTGCAGAGGACCCAAATTCAGGTCACAGCATTCATGCCAGGCAGCTCGATACCACCTGTATCCAGCTCCAGGGGATCTGATGCCGTCTTCAGGCTTCCATGGGTATAGTCACGCGCACACACACATACACAACACACACAAGAACACATGCACAAAGGTAAAAATAAAGCTTTAGTAAAAACAAAATAAGCTGTATACTAAACTAGGACATGAACAGAAGTAATACATATATGTATATGTATGTTAGTGTAAGTGTATGCATATGTGTATATATACATATATGGGTGGGTGCATATGTATGTATGTGTATGTATGTATTTGTGTATCTGTGTATGAGTATATATCTATGACTGTGTATAAGATATATATACTCATATATTTATGTATTTATGCATTTATGTGTGTTAATATGCACATATACATGTACATATGTATATGTATATACATGTGGATATATGAACATATGAACATGTATGTTGATGCATTCATTACATGATTCTCTTGTACCAGATTCTGGGATAGATGCTGATGATTCCATAGTAGGCATACCTTCCATCCATCAGTGTACTTCAAGATTAGGAGATTATTTCAAAAATTAAATACTAAGTATAGTTATCTCTTAAAATCCAATGGTCGGTTCTAAGTATTTTACAGGAAATAAAAACAAGCAAGCTCTAAATAGCATATAGCAAACTCACAGACCGTCAGAGAAACCCTGAGCGGGAAGCTGACAGCAGGAGGGATTACAGGCCATGGCTTCCCTGAGGGTAGACACACACACTGCTTTCGCTGGGCTTCCTGTCTGGGAACACTGACCTAAAAAAGAAAAGTCTTGCTGGATGTAGTGGCACATGCCTTTAACCCAGCACTGGGGAGGCAGAGGCAGGTGGATCTCTGTGAGCTTGAGGCCAGCCTGGTCTATGGAGGGAGTTCCAGGACAGCTGGGACTATACAGTAAGATGTTGTCTCAAAATACAACCATTCCCAACTCCCCTCCATCCCCACACAAAAAAAAAAAAGGCTTAAAAGAAGAAAGAAAGGCTAGAGCTGCTCTTTTCAAGTATTTGAAGTATTGCTAATAGAAGACGCCGGCTTCATCTACTTCAGAGGAACCGACTGTCTGATGCACTTCCACAGAGAAGAAATCACACCTATCCTACTTCAAATGGCAAGGCTAAGGCTTCGCCAAGCACTTATTCACACTAATAAAAAAGACCCTCTTAGCAATCCAAAAACCACAGCTGAGTCACTGAATAACCTTTCACAGACAAAATGATGTCTGCTGTCAAAGCTGTGACTACGGCAGCAGGGCATGGTGCACTTAGTGATTCTTCCAACCCCGGGGGACTATTTCTTATCCATCCTATGGGATGGTTGTCTCCATCTATTCTTTTTACAAATACCTTTTCCGGGATCTTAATTCTATCTACTGAATACGATGCCTACCTGCTTGAATGTTAAAGACAGTCTCACAAAGAACTGTTACCTCAGTCATCAGGATGCAGGAAGATGCTAAAAGCATTGACAGTAGATGAGGACGGTCCCCAAGAAAAATACTTTCTGTGTATACTGTTTGCCTCTTGTGGGCTCTATCAAAGGGAGCGGTCTTCTAATGACCTGTGTGCTGCTCAGGTGCACAGAAACACAAGGATCTGGACAGCAGCCACCAGGTTTAGCCCTCACGTGCACACACCGTCAGTGAGTCAGTAAAGGCTCGATAAACCTGATTTTCATCCACCATCCTCTACTCGTCCCTCTCCTTCCTCTCCTCCAGCTACCAAGGAGTCCACGTCTACCTATAAAAGGCTGTTAGCAAATCCATCATGCTGTGGGGAATTCATGTCAGCAATATGGTTATGAATTCACCTGGAATGTATCATATTTCTTCACATTAGAGCAATCATGCTTTGCATGCTATAATAATTTATTTCCATTATCTTTCCATGATAAGACATGCACACACAGAAGCATAGTGTCCTATCACCTATCCTATGCCATGTTTCACAGTGCTTGAACACGCATTTCCAGATTCTAATATTCCTAATATAGAATGTGTCACACCATTAATGGCCAGCATGTCTTCCTAATCAGCCTATCTATTGTGTCTGGCTATATATTTCCCTCCTTAGTGGTAGGTGCGTGGTGGTCTCCTAAAAACATATAGTTTTGGTTCACTGAAATGGTTGGCTGTACTGCACAGTCAACCTGATAGCGGTTAGTGATAGCGGGTTAGTGAGAATAGATACTCAGAATGGCTCTCCTTTCATTGCATCACCTGGCTCATTCCAACCATAGCATCATTGAGGGGATCCAAGCAGAAAGGCCTCCATTGAAAGCTCTCACCACAAGCAGTGAGAGTCTCTGTATTTCTTCTCGACACAGAGTTGCCAACTTAGCTAAAAAGCAAACACAGCCCAGAGCGTGGGGACATAAAAGGCCGAGAGAAAAGTTGACTGAGGACTATGGTGTGACTGTGAATGTTCCAGCTCCCATCAAGCAGAGAGAGCAATCAGCGGGGAAGCAGACTGTCAACAGCATCAACCTTTAGGGCACACTTGCTATTAGCTCTTCTCTGTCCCTGTCACTTCAAGCCTCCTTCCTAGGATCATCTGGAAAAAAAAAATTTAAAACCCTACCTGCGTCAAATCCTTGCTTTGGGCTCTGATTTCATGAAACTAAACTGGGGCAAACTTGAGGGAACCAAAACAAAGCCCCAGGCTTAGTCAACTATTTAACAAGCAATGCCTTATGAGTCAAAGGTATGCTTGCAAATCAACTGCCTGGAATCTGAGATCTATTTCCAAAGAAAGTCTATTGTAAATTATTAGCTTTTCCCACCAGGCCATGAAACTCATTTACTCGTTTAAAAGAACAAAAGAGCACAAAAGTTCCTAAGGAAGTGGATAATAATTTCGCCACACCTCGCTTCTTTACCAGGAAACAAAAACAAACACCTTAAAACCTACCCATGAAAAGGGGGGTGGGGTAAAAGATGTTTTTACAGACTCAAAAATGCTTGGATCAATACTCATTTAAGTTGTTATAACAACTGAAGTCCAAGACAGACAGGAAAAATCACAGTCACTAAAACTCCAGAAAGGGAAAAAGCAGAAAGAAGGGAGTTCAGCAAGAAACACATTAAATTCCTTGGCTGACAATGATAAGGACAGCCGGACAGACAGACAGCAAATAAGAACAGGTCTGCTCTGCTGAGCTTAGCAGAGTTACGGACCATGGGCCTCAAGTCAGCACAAGCACAGCTTGAAGTTAATGTGAAATCTAACAGTCAAGTCACAAAATCATAGGCACCTGAGTTGGAAAATATGTCTGAGCTTCATATTCTATAAGACTAAGATTTCGATGTTTGTGGGAATGAACTCAGGGCCTGGAATACAGTAGGTATGTGCTTGGTCCTGAGCTACAATCCCAGTCCTCTGAGAACCTTATTAATAAAGCCGAATGGACACGCCCCCATAATTAATGCTTAATATTCAACAGTGTTTCCCTATGAAACCCAAATGAAAAGCGTTTATTACTTATTTGTGTGTGTGGTATATGTGTGCACATAAGCATGCGGGCACCCACGGAGGCCAGAAGAGGACATTGGGGCTCCAAAACCCAATCTAAAAAATACTTTTTAAATACCAATTTCCAATGCTGGTAGCCCCAGGAGGTAGAATGTGGAGAAGATAGAGGAGAAGACCCCTGAGACTATGGAAAGAAGTCAAAATCTTACGTGAACCTGCCTTCCAATGGCCTAGTATAAATTCACCCTTAGGTGGTTTCCTTCTTGGGTTTCTAAGCAAACATAAAGGCAACTACTTGCTCGAGTAAAAAGCAAGTTATGAATAAATTATGAATGAATATTATATATTGAGGGCCAGAGAGATAGCTTAGTGGTTAAGAGAACTGGATGCCCTTCCAGAGGACCCAAGTTCAATTCCCAGCACCCACACAGTAGCTCATAACCATCAGTGACCCCAATTGCAGAGAATCCAACATCCTCTTCTGGCATGTAGTACATAGACATACATGCAGGGAAAGACTCATACACATAAAATAAAATTAATAATTAAAAAATTTTAGATTGAACTTGCATGTATCCCTTCTGGTTAATGAGGGTGGACAATAAAGGCAAACCAAAAATTGCACTAATGTCCAATATATGCGTGGAAGTCCATTACTGTGAATGCAGCATAAAATATAAATCATGAAAGTGGGGCAAGAAATTTGGTATACAAAAATCAACATTAGCATTCAGTATCAAGAGCACACATGTACGGTCTTTTTTCTTTTTGCCCAGAGTGTTGAGCTCAGAGAGAAAATATTCTTTACTTCCAGGTAAAAACTGATTAAAAAAAAAAAAAAAAAGCCCCAGAGGGGTATGCCTGTATGAATAATACCTCATGGTTTGCAAGAGAATCTTCCTATTAATTTTGGTGTAAACAAACAAGTATAGGCAGGGACAGACACTCTAAACACAGGCCTGCTGCCTGCCATACAATCTCTAGATCAGATAGGACACCCACGGCACGGGCAGCTCCAATGAATGCACACTGCCAGAGTTCTCACATGTTTTCATCATCTGAACTGAAGAGCCTCATTGTATTCTGATGCCAATGAGAACGGAGGGGCTCTGGGACCCTTGATGGCGACGCTTCTTTTACGCTTCTTTTGGATGCTACTAAGTGGACTGTATCAGAAAACAATGAAAAGGAAGCACAGGACAGAACAGGGAGGGCCCTTCTCTGAGCTACTTCTTCAAGGCTGAGCAAGGAGCTCAGATAGGACTAGTGTCTTGCAGAGACACTTGAACCACTCGGATACCAGAATGATACCACAGTTTTTATTCAGAGGGGTTAGTAACGGAGGAGCTAAGAAGTTCAGCAGAACCTAAGTAGGCTATCTTTGGTTTGCGGAAGCTGAATGAAGTAAGTC
Organism: Mastomys natalensis; assembly: GCA_021653895.1. Lineage (NCBI taxonomy): Eukaryota > Metazoa > Chordata > Mammalia > Rodentia > Muridae > Mastomys > Mastomys natalensis. The sequence goes on along the minus strand of JAJTUV010001871.1, from coordinate 122,569 downwards.
GTGAGGCTCAAGATTTAGCCAGAGTTACGTAACCACTAGCCACAACAGTTCTTCTCAAGTCTTGGGATAATCCATACTGAACCCTGGCAACAGCAGATAGTACAGCCTATGTTTTCATGTCCAAGCTAGTTATTTTTAGTATCTTTGAAGAATAAGCTGAACCAGGAGCCACCTCAGCACATAAAGTACTCACATGATTCCCTCAGGGCAATGTATTCATGGAATAATCCTACAACGTTCTCAACTCTGGGCATTGCGTCTACACAATGAAGAAAAAGATTAGCTCACATCAGGGTGCCCCAGCCTGGACAATATGCAGCCATTAGATGAAACTGTAAATAAGGACACACCAACCCTCTCCGGCCTCCCATGAATGGCTCTGGCCTTTCCAGACAACATACCCCTGGAATACTTTCCCTTCAGCACTACAGTGGCTCAGACAACCATCTGTGTGTGACTACATTCCTGAGGGGCAGCCGTTGTCAGCTCGCCTGAAGAGTTAGTGCCTATCTTTCCAAACTGAATGACTCTTCCTCAGACTTCCTTACAGGAAAATAACGCCAGCAGGTTCTTACTTCCATCTCGGCAGGAAAGGTTGCTCTGAAGTCGAGCTTAAACATCTGCTATTAGAGAACTGAGTGTCCGCTGAATGACGGCCAAGACGTCTATTATTCCTCTTAAATAGACACTTACCAAGCGAGTGCTGGTTATGCCTCTCTCGGTATAAAAACTAAATAGATTCTCAGAAGAAAATAAAAGAGAATTAAGCACACTGGGAAACAAAGAGCGTGTATTCTGACTAAGCAGTTCAGAGCTGCAGAATATAAAAGGGCGTTAGGGACTGACCCCAGGCCTTGCTAACCACTTGCTCCTCCTCTCAGCTGCACCGCCACTCCTGGAAGCTCCCTTTAAACAGAAGCTGAAAATGTATAGTCACTATTTCAGGCCCTAACACGGTGCAGACACTCAATAAATGTTACATGAACAAACACGAAGGCGGATGGAGTGGCTGGAAAGGAAACACCCAGTCACTCTAGACCAAGCCAAGGAGACTCCATTTAAAAATGGACAGTGTCACCTGACACTGCTTTAAATGTTGTGTGACATGACCTAGGGCATAGCATGTATCCGGGCTGGAGACAAACCAGCTCACAAAGAAAATAATCTTCATGCCAATCAAGGTGAGAGCCAAGAGAGGAAAAACTGTCAGGGGTAGTGGGGCTCCTCAGAGGCTGAGCACTATCAAGAGAAGGGGTGTGGGAACAGGAGGTCTCAGACAGCTGCATGATGTTTCCATCCATAAAACGCCTCTCTTCACTTTCACGGTATTTATTCCACTCTGCTTCATAAGAAAAAAAAAAAAAACCTACAGATTCCATGGGAAACAAATTAACAATTGTTCAAATAATGACTCTGGTGACACACATTCCCCACACGCTGCTCTGCTGAGCCGTCTGTCTACCCAAACAATCAGGTTTATCACTGTTGTTATTATTATTATTACTCAAATTAAAGTAGCTTTAGACTTGAAGTTATTATTCTCTTCATCAAAAGACAGTTATCTTTTAATCCTCACTCCATAAGGATATCAAGTCCCAGGGTAAACCATCAAACCAAAACAGCTCCATCTGCGTAAGGATGGAGGCTTTACAGCTACTAATATCATAAGAACCATTTACACGCCTTGAATGTACAGAAACACCCACTAGAGTAACACACTTAGCCTGGGCATATTGGCTGCAAAAAGTATTTAGATAAGCAAGTCCTCTCTCCGCTCCAAGTATATGAAGTCAGTACTGTTGGCCAGTCACTCACAGAGCACAAACAAACAAACAAACCAACCACCCCCGAGAGGGTGTGTTATGGTTGAGGATGTTTGTGCCCCAATAAGGTCAGAGTTTGAGCAGTTGGTCTCCAGCTTGGTGACACTATTTTAGGAAGTCAGGGTCCTCTGGGACGTGGTAGTATAAGCGACTAAGGGTTGAGGAAGACGACTTAGAAGGTCATACCTGCGTCTAACTCCAGGCTAAAGCTCTCTGATTCTCCGTTAGAGAGACGTGAGCAAGCCGCCATGGCAGCCTCCCACCACTATACCTCCTACTCCATGATAAGTCCTCCACAAACCAAGAACGAACCCTTCCCCCTTAAGTTTCTACTGCTGTGTATTTTGTCCCAACAATGAGAAAAGAACTGTGGTTGTTTGAGAGAACATCCCCCAAGGTTCTGGCATTTGAACACTTGCTCCCCAGATGGTGGCACTGAGAAAGCCCAGAAGGTGCAGAGATCTCATCATGGGACAGTGTGCTCTCTCTGCTTTGTGTCTGCGGTAAAAGACATGCTTTCTCAGCTCCCTGCCCCTGCCCCGTACCTGCCGCTTGCTGCCATGCTTCCTGGCCATGACGAACACTCATGTCTATGGAACCATGTGCCTAAGTCAAGCCTACTTTACATTTCCTTGGTCATGGTCTTTTATCATAGCAGCAGAAAAGTAACCGATACAGGAACCAACACGGGGAGAGCGACTGGTTCTCAACTTGTGGATTTCAACCCTTTCCCAGGGGCCACCTAAGACCATCCAGAAAACACAGATTATGAAATAGCAACAAAAATAATGTTATAATTGAGGATTAAAATGACATGAGGAACTGTATTAAAGAGTCACAGCCTTAGGAAGGTTGAGACTCAACGCCTTAAAGTCTACCTAAGAGTACAGTAGAAAGAGCCAAGGGCTAAGACTCAGAAAGTATAACAATCTAGAAATTCATGTTCCTGCTTTTTAAAGGTAGGCTACTGAAAGCTAACCTGGAGATAATAAGGGTTATACTAATGAATGGCATAAGAAGAAGAGAGAACAGACCTACTATGCTTGCCCTGACTTGCTAAGTGAAGCTCTCTGTGATGCTATGACACAGCAAGAAGGACCTGTAAGAGATGCAGAGGACCTGGGTTTGATTCCCAGCATTCACATGGCACCTCACAACCACTTGTAACTCCAGTTCCAAGGGATCTAACACTGTCTTCTGGCCTTTGCAGGCACCAGGCACACATATGGTGTATAAACATACATGTAAGCAAAACACACATGCACCTAAAAAAGGGAGAAAAAAAATGTCATTCTGTGACTCAAAACTGGAAGACTTTAGCAGGAACATAATGACCAAACAATGTTTCTAAACATTACAAAGGTAGAGTCAGGCATGAAATCCCAACACTTGATTCCAGTACTTCAGAGTTCAAGGCCAGCCTGGTCTATATAGAGAGTTCCAAGCCAGCAGGGTAAAAAGTGACACTCTGTCTCTAAATTAATAATTTAAACAGTAAGACTTATAAGGGTGAAAGATACTTTCAAGGGTTTCTAGCAAGAACATAAGAAGCATCACATGAGCTCTGGTAATGGGCCTGACTATGAGTTCCTGCTATGAAGGTAAAGGATGAATCTGAGCACAGAAAGGAAGGTATAGCCAAGCAATGGGTAAGAAAATGTGACCTAAAGTTGTACAATGTGTCTTCCATACAAAAGACCTCATGAGAACACAGGTGGTGTGGACCGTGCATACACTGCCAGCGCTTAACAGTACATAAGAGGCTTCCAATAAGTTATTTTTAATTCGAATATTATAATAACAAGTTATTTTAATTAACATATTGTTATAACTCTTTTGTGCAAAAATATTCTTAAAGACAGTAGCAAATTTACCAGCTGATGGGCATCAACAATTAGGCAAAAAAAACCAGAATTTTCCCACAGTGAGAGTGAGTACTTCCTTTCCTATGTCATCTGAGGACTCATGTCCTGGGATGTGGTATACTGGGACACAGTGTTCGTCAACAAGACAGATGTAGTTTCTGTTCTGGTCACTCTCCCTGGCTTTGGGCTAGAGTACAGCCCTCTGGAGAGTGGCCTTGGAGACTCTGCATTTTTATTTCCTCTATAGGACATTTCTGAGACCTGTGACTGCTCTCTTCAAATCTCTGCTTAAATGGTGCTTAGTAGAGACTTCTGACCATCCTAAGTAAAACCGAATGTCAACTCCTAGTCCCCTGTACACCTCCAAGTTTCTCATCTCTTAACAACCTCCACAGAACTTACTAGACCTGACATTCTTTTTTTTTGGTTTGGTTTTTCAAGACAGGGTTTCTCTGTGTAGCCATGGCTGTCCTGGAACTCACTCGGTAGACCAGGCTGGCCTCGAACTCAGAAATCCGCCTGCCTCTGCCACCCAAGTGCTAGATCTGACACTCTTAACTATGTGTTTATACCATGAAGGTCACATACTCCTGTTTCATTTCTAGGACCTACAAGAGACAGGGTACTGAATTCACAGACATGCGATAAGTAACTACACAATGGATGTCCTTCTTTAAACGTCCAATGACAATGAGCCGCAATCATTTTGCACATCCACTGCTGCGCGCAGTTTCATTCAAACTAGTTCTTGACCCTACAAAGAAAACCCTGCCCGTATAGCTATGATGCCAGGCTGTTTCCCTACTGCCTCCAACTTACCAACCGGTTGGATCATCTGCATACTATCAGAGTATAATTCCCACTTCACATTCCAGAACACTAACGGGTCCATTTCTAGCAAGACCAGGAGCAGCCTCCATGAAAAGCACTTTCTGACTCCCGGCAGGGTAAGAGTAAAACCACAGTCAACATCTGGATGTGAAATCAGGCTGCGTTCCCACAGTCACTCAGGTACCTGCTTTGTAACACCAAGCACTGGGTCTCAAGGTAAAACCTCTCTGGGTTAGAGAAGCACTGTCAAGCCTGCCCCAGGCTGATCCCTGGCCCTGCCACACACCCAGCTAACCAATCCTTTTCTTTCCCAGGCGCAGCCACGTTTGGGCCACATACAGCAGGCAGGCTTGTTTTGCTCACTAAGCAATCAGGCTAGTTAGACCAGAGTACAGCTAAGTTTTAAAATAAAGCTTTCCAACGTTCTTCTCCACCCTGGCCTTATTCTCCACCTGTTCATCTGATGTAGTCATGAAAACCAAAGGATAAAACCGAAGCATCAGCTTGTTCACACCTCACAGCCCAAAGCCAAAGGAAGGTGCAGACACGCAAGCCACTCCCCCACCCAAAAAAGCAGTTTATAAAGTCAGTCTCTCCTTAGACCTAAACTGTTCAGATACTTTGCCGTCCCTGCAATGTGAACTTGCCTTGCACTTTCTGATCTCAGCATCTGTCTTAAACTACTTACATAGTTGCCTTACAGGAATATAAATGTATCCTTCACTGCAAATAGATTATTTTGTTTCTTTATAGGGAAAACCTAGCTTTTGCACTCTCCATTCTTCCAACCTTCAAGTACCACTTTCTCCTCCTGGTGTTCCTCCCGTTGGCTGAAATCCTTTGTTCTATTACATTTCCAGTACCTGATTTGTGATCTGGTCCGCCAGTGAAAGTCTTGGTAAGCTCCTGAGTACCTACCCTCTCTCTCCACACACAGTTCTGGCTGCTCATTAGCGTAACTGGAATAAATTACATTCTATCTGCTTTAGCCAGTGCTGTCAAGGGCAAATACCAAATCAGTAGAACTGCCATGAAAGCATTCTAGAAAATTCCACTGACTATACCTGAATAAGTCCAGTGCTTCTGGAAGAAGGCAGGCAGTATTATCAATGTTGCATTAGTGTCTTCTCTTGGTCTTTGCTGACACAGGGCAGAACCTGACAAAGAAAAGTGAAAAACAAGTTACCATCACTAGGCCACTCTAAGGTCTGGGAAAGAAACCCTTTCCCATCAGTTAAAAGATTACAGTTCTGAACAGACTCCTGTCCCAATCCACATGCTGCATTAAGCAAACACTCATTGCACCTTCAACCACCTCTTAATGAATTCCAAATTTGCTGCCCAGTGCTAATAAGTGTGAAACAGCCCTGATGGAGGCTGATGAGCTGAGAGGGAGCCATGGCGACAATAAGGAGAGCAGACATCGATCCAGCGCAAAGCGCTAGTCAATAAACCTCCACGCCTTACTACCATGCCCTATCAGCCGGAGGGCTTTGCCCTTTGTGCTTTCATTTGTACATGATAGATGAAGTTATTTCTTGAACAAATCCACTGAATGTTCTCAATTATAATATCAGTCACTGAATTATTTCATGCAAATTGGTTTTTTTTTTTTAAAAAAAAAAAATGGATCTGAGCTTCCTTATCTGAAAAGCTGCAAAAATTGTGGCTACATCTGATTATCGTGGGACGATCAAGAGACAGAATGTGCTCCGGTGGACGGACGTTGTAAACGCTAACCGTTTAATGGTTTGCCTGTCACTCAAAGACAACTGCAATCTCATTCTTCTCTGCAAGGAAGGGTATGTTTCAGTTTTGTTTTAAAACTCGACCCTGGTCCTCCAGGCACACCTCTTCTCTTAGGAAGAAATTAAGATAACCAATGCCTTCTCTATTTCCTTTCAGATGAAAATTACATTTCCCCTAATTTCTAAAAAAATGCTAATTTCACACAATGCACTGCTCTGCACATCTTTAAGACTGAACCACAGAGATATGCATGAGATAGGAAACTGTCTCAAGCAATTATGAGCTCTATGGAAGCCATTAAAGGAACTGACCACTGTTTCCTCTACCACCCGCCCACACCCAGTTATGTGCAGTCTCTATGACCACAGCCTCTGCAGAGGTTAAGCTCGGGTGGGAGGTGCATTTGTTGAATCGGAAGGATGCACATCTTCAACCTAGAAAAAGATTTCTAGATTACCCTCCAGAGAGGCTTGAAGCACATGACCCACGGCCAGCCCTATGCAGGCTAAGTCTCCATACATTCACCCACTATCACAGCAGCATGAAGGCCAACTCTCAACCAATGGGATACTCCGTGTATCTTTATTGCTTTTTCTAATGAGATATTTTTTAAAAAAAAAAATTTATTCTAGTGTTTTAATTATATAGACTGAGCAGGTTGTATTTATGAACATAGCAACAACTAAAAAAAAAGAGAACATGAATCTAAAAAGGAGAAAGAAAGAATATAGGGGTCGATTTGGAGAGAAGAAAGAGGGGAGAAATGATGTAATTACATAATAATCTCAAAAAATAAAAAATAAATAAATAAAAATTAGTTTCTCAGAGATCCAAAGATGGCTCAGTAAAGTGCTTGCCAAGCAAGCTGAGGGCCTGAGTTCAGAACACAGAGGCATGGCGGCCTCCTTATAACCCCAGAGTTAAAGACGGACGAGCTCCACACGGCACGCTGGTCAGTTAGAATAGACAAGTCAGTGACCTCTGGGTTCAAGTAAGAGACACTGCCTCAATATATAAGATGGGGGGGGGGAAGGTTGAGGAAGACAACCCATGCTGATCTCTAGCCTACACACACACATGAACACACAATACCACACATATGTCTACATGGAAAAAAATAGTTTCTCTTTGAATATTAACAAACTGGAGGCTGGTGAGATGACTAAGCAAGAGAAGCACTTGCCACACAAGCTGAACGGTCTGAGGTCATTACAGATACTTCACATAAAGGCAGAAAGAGGACAGACTCCACAGCGTTCTCCTCTGACCGCTACACATACACCCCACATACAACAACAGCAAGTAAACCTAACTTTTCAAGCACATTCATAGCACACTGTGTCACTTCCTTCCTCTAAACCCCCTACACACAGTAGCCATTCTGAGTGGATAAGACTTCTGGGAAATCGCCCTCCTCCCCCTTCCATTTATAAAACCGCTTGACAATCAGGTGGGAAGGCGTGTCAGTGGTTGTGTGATGCTGTTGTCTCCTCCCCTTCCTCGGGTACCCAGGGCAAGTCTCCTGAGCTTCGTGACAGCATCACACCTGCATTCTCTTCTAAGCTCCCTGGAGATCAAGGCTGTTTCCTAAACCTTTGCATCCTCCACTGTGTCCCGTATTCTCACTCCAGTATGAGATGGCAGATTTAGAGCAAGAATTCATAATCTTATACATGTTCTTCTTTAAATTATTTGTTTTATTGCGTGCATGTGTGTTTACATGCCATATGTGCGTGTGTATACATGCCACTATGTACATGGTGTGGGTGGATGAGAAAGCCAAGAGAGTGTCAGATCCCTGGAGCTGGGGATTAACAGGCATTTGTGATCCAGTGACATGGGTGCTGGGAACTGATCTCAGTCCCCCAGAAGAACAATAAATGCCCTTAACCCTGAGCCATCTCTCCAGCCCTCATGAATATGTGTTCTTAAGTGTCCCAAACAACACTACAAATCTAGTGGGACCCCTGGCCCAGAAGTGCATGCCACACCTCCATAAATTCTGACCAATCTTACTGAGTTTGTTGTTCTCAGTTGGCTGAGACTTAAATGACTAAAGGGTGTAACTGGGATCAAAATATCTCTTAAAACCACTGTACTAAGGCGCAGTAATTCTACAAAAAGATCACCAACTTCTTTACTAAAGCAAGGTCCCAACTTAAAAATAACAAGATACGACAAGTACGTTAAACAGTGACTAGACTGGCTGAGAAGAAACCAGACAGGTGGCAGCAATCACTTACGAGGAGCCACAGAGACGCTCATATGCTACTGGAGGAGATGTGCGCCAAGTCGACCCTTTTAGAGAAAGGCACTCGAACCTGTGGCTAACAACTAACTCTATGATGAGGTATGTACTTGTATAGTCACCAAAGCAAGGTCCAGGAGCACTCACAGCAAACGAATCAGCAGCAGCGCCCCATGGGGGAACCCTATATTTGTCAGTGTAGACGGGGCACACTGTCATATGATCAGACAATAAAATTCCAACAGCATCCAGACTGAACAAACAACAATAGCACACCAGACACACGAGACACACCGAGACACAAACCGAGACAGAGTGAGCCTACAGCTCATCCGATTTGCATCCCTGTTGCAAGACCCAGCAAGGCTGATCAGAGATAGCCTTCCAGCTCTGCGGGCAGTGAGTGGCGCTTCTGAACTGCCGGTGATCTTTTTCTCAATCTGGAAACTGCTCACAGCAATGCATCCGTCTCGTGACAGCTCAGTAAGGCAGAGTTCAAGTTTTTCATACTTTTCTGGAAGGATGTTCCAGGTCATTGAAAACTTTACCTAAATAAAGGGAAATAGGCCAACCCTCTAGGAAAGAGAACATGTTCTCTTTGAAAGGCCTTTCATGCATGAATAGATGTTCTTAAATGCTGTGGTGACTGTCACCCACCTGCAAAACTGAATTGACTTACACTGGTTTGACCAAGAGACTATTACTGTCAGTAGATGTCACACAAAATGATTTTACTTTTGAAATACAGCAAGAGACACAAACGGCGTTCTTTTTTTTTTTAAGAAACAAGATGACCAGCCAGGTAGTGGTGACACACACCTTTAATCCCAGCACTTGGGAGGCAGAGGCAAGCGGATCTCTGGAGTTCAAGGCCAGCCTGGTCTACATCGAAAGTTTCATGACAGTCAGGGTGACAGAGGAAACCCTGCCTTGGGAAAAAAAAAAAAAGGAAATAAAAGAAACAAGATGATCAAAGGAGGTGAGCTACTAAGTAATGGTGATAGAAAAAGATGAGAAGAAAATACCAGCCTTAAAATCACACTAAACTACCTTTTACTCTTTAGAAACATCTTTTGATGAACTACTAGGAAAAAACAACAACTATTTTTTCCAGTGCAGATATATGCCCCCACACCTCGCTTTCCCCCAGTATTATTTTAAAGCGCTGTGCAACAGAGAAAGCAAGAATGTGCCTGCGGCGGTGATAATTATTGGCAAGCGCAGGTGTCTGAACAGAGGAAGCTAAGGGAAATAAAACAAATCCTTCCGCCTCATTAGGTTCTAAAAATAGTCTCAAAATACAAAGGCATGGGTGCTGCATACATGAATGAGAAATTCAATCAAAGGGATTTTTGTGAATCTTGACCACAGCCCAGACACAATTATTTTGAAGATTAAAAAAAGAAAAAAACAAAAAAACAAAAACAAAACAAGAAGACATGATGCTATGAACCAGGCCAGCAGGGCTTAAAATAAGCAGAGAAATCAGACAACACAAAAATCAATACAATGATAGTGAGGACAGATTTTTTTTTTTTAATATTGTTCATACCTAGCTAGGAAATACAGAAATAATGGGTGCTCTGAGGCCATGAACAGACCCGCAGGCTTATCTCTTCTAAGTTGATGTTAATTCATTTTGGATTTGATTCCCACAGGACTCAGGAGGGGGAAATGACCAAAGCTGGGGCATCCAGGCAACCACCAGGAGGAGGTGACCCTCCACTTCCCACTGTCGTGAGATGGCAAGCCTCAGACCACCGGGAACCTAATAGGACTCCTTCCAACTCCCATTGGTCAACGGATGAAACTGGCTTGTGTGGATGTGTCCCCAAGTGGGTGTCGCTCTTGATATCACCTTGTCTCTGTCACTAAGAGGCAGTAACATTTGCAGAAGGCAAGTGACAACAAGGAAAACCAAAATATTCAAATAGTCCAAACTCACAGTATTTTAAAATCCTGAAGTGAGAATTCTTGGTCCCCGTGAGTTCCTAACCTAGTGATCTATACTAAGCACGTTATGGAAGGCAAAGGGAAGAGTCGGAGTTACGCTCCTTCCATCAGAGTCATTACATCCCTTCCGTCAATAGCAAGTATCTGTCACAATTGCCGCCAAAGTCCGCCACAAATGACCTGCCAACACTCCATTCTGATCCTACAGTCTCAATCTTTCCTTAATTCTATGGGACACACATGACCCTTGCCTGGCAAGTAACTCCCTGATCATCCTGGTCCCAGCAAGTGATTTGGATTGAATCCATGACCCGAGCAACAAATCAACAGCCCACAAACATCGATGGAAGCAACCGTTGCTCCTTTGTGGACTGCTAAGAGGCACTTCAGAGAGAAAAGCCTGCCTGAGGCAAACCCAGATGAAAATAGACAGTCTATGACAACAAGTGGGACAGCAAAGCTCACGCTCTGAAGCTAAGCTTGCTGTGCACGGTTTCTCTGGATAGCCCTGGCTTTCCTAGAACTCACTCTGTAGATTCAGAGATCTGCCTGCCTCTGCCTCCTGAGAATCTCTTAGCAACATCAACCAAAGACTCTTGTATTGTTCGGACACTAAATGAATGTCTGTCCTTTGCAAACAAATGGCTTCAGACATGATTGCTTCCTCATTGCTTTCAAGACTTTTAAAAAGATTAGTTCTTCAGCCAGATAGCCCACCCTTGATTATAAAATAAATGATAATAAAAAACATAAATAAGCAGAAGTCTTTGGAAATGGAACACTGAAAAGTCACTATCAAATAGGCTGCCTTGTGTTAGGCTCTGAATCTGAGGAGCTTCCAGGGGGCTATATTATTTCCTCATTCAAAAAGAGAAATGTCGGGGGGGGGCTGGAGAGATGGTTCAGAGGTTCAGAACAGTGGCTGCTCTCCCAGAGGAACAGGGTTCAATTCCCAGCACCCACATGGTAGCTCACAACCACCTGTAATTCCAGTTCCAAGGAATTCAACACCTCCTCCTGGCCTCTGCCAGGCACTTAATGGCAAAACACACATACACATGAAATTTAATTTAAATTTAAAAATGGAAAGCATCCTTGGTCTAAGTGGTTATTTCTGCCTGATCCCATTACCACGCTGCTTCGGGAATGTCCACTGCTCGATTCAGTATTGGTGGCTCTCCTAGGTTCACTGGGTAAAATCAGGAGGGTTTGCTGCCTGTATTTACTTCTCTCCTGAATTCACCATCTTTGGTGGAAAGGAGATGAGCTCAAAAGAATATGCTGAAATCTAAAGCATTTCTTTGGCCCACCTGCCCAGGGAAGCCAGGCCAGCCATGTGAGCAACCCTGCTGCAAGTGCTTCTGTATCAGTAGTCAGAGTCTGTGTTAGCAACATGTTCACATTACAAAATCTTCTGCAGGCCAGAGAGCACACATCTGCCTCAGCCGCCTCCACAGAGAAACATACCAGCAGCTCTTTCTCTGCCAACCCTACCCTGAGCACATGCAGGGGAGTTCACATCTGAATGTCTCACCCAACAACCGGGAGAGAGGATGCTATGCTGAACCGGGTTCTCAATAGAAACATCAGCCCATACGGCGTTGTAGGAAGGGTCAAAGATGAAGCCTTAGCTACCTAAGATTGGTCTTAGTCAAGCCACCTCTTCTTTGAGAAGACTAGTTTTCTTCTCTTTAACATGGGATGGGGGCAAACAGTTCTGTGAATTGTCACTGTGGGTCATGATCTAGGTGGTGGGTGGTAAAGTTGACTTGATGAACCAGGACCAACTTTACAACCAGATGATTCTAGGGCAGAGACAGAGTGCACAAGGGAAACCTAGAGCACCTTCTAGTACCAGAAAGTACACCAGTAAGGAGGATTACATGCTGTGGTCACATGATAGACGTATGTCAAAGGCAACGGGAGCCAGCTGATGAAGTTCCCCATGGCTGAAACTGGGACAACCGAGAGACAGTACACGCTGTACTCCCAGATTAGAACCTCAAGTAGAAAATAAACGCCTGTGTGTTCACAGCGATGTGTAATAAGCAAGTATTAACTGGTAGAATGAATGAATGAATGAATGAATGAATGATAGATAAATAAATAGGAAAAAGAGCCACACAGACATGACTCTTAGCTAGATCCTCCACCCTTTAGGAGGGAAAACGGGTCTCCATTCCTTCAGGATGCAACAGGTACAAAAATGCAGGTCATGGTACCTCATGCCCTCCACAGGGCATCATGGGAAAGCCACTTGGAGCTGTGAGCCTTCCTTCTCAGACTTGTAAGCTTCGCCAAATCCCAGTGACAGCCACTCTATAAAACACGCCCCCACGCTCCTCTCAAAGCTTGGAAAGTGAGCTTTGGGAGTGGTTCCATCATAAAAACAGCCCTCTCCAAATGGATCTTTAAAAGATTTCCAAGAGTAGATTCTTGGGCTTGTCCTTCCACTGTGTGAGGTAAGACGCCACATCAGATGTCAGCACCTGGATCCTTACTATCCCATCCTCCCAAACTGTACATGGATAAATTTCTCCTCTTTGCAAATAAGTTACTGTGTATGCTCCACACACACATTTGCCTGCTCTTTTGTAGAGGTCAGGGGTCAACAGCAGATGTCTTCTTTCATTGCTCTCCATGTTAGTTTTTGAGATAGCCTATCTCACTGAACATGGAGCTCATGGATTCTGCCAGGCTAGGAGGCCAGTGAACCCCAGGGATTTGCCTGTCTCTTCTCCGAAGCTCCGGGAATACAGGCATGTGTCACTCCATACAATTTTTACATGAGTATCTGGGATCCAAATCCGGGTCCTCATATTTGAACAGCAAACACTTTTGTGACTGAGCCATTCCTGGTCTAGAGTCTTATCTAAGCACTGGCCGGTCTTCCAGAGGATCCAAGTTCAATTCCCAGTACCCACATGGAGACTTAAAACCCCCTCCATGGGATTCAATGCCCTCTTTTTGACCCTCGAAGGCACCCATCACACACACGGTGCAAAGACATATAGGCAGACAAACACCCATACAGATAAAATAAAATTTTAAATTAATTAATTAACCTAAGGTTTTCAGTTAGAGCATCACAAAATACACAAAGACATCTGAGAAACTGTCTCAGCCAAGAGGAGCCTGAGAGATGAACAATTTAACATAGTATGAAAAGCTGGTTGGGCCTCTAGGACAGCAAAAGGACATTCAGAATTACTATGCCAGCACCGCTCGATGGTTTGATAAATGGAACACACTAACATTAAGATGTTACTACTAAGGAAAACTTGTCGTTTCTGTACTATCTCCACAACTTCTCTATTGCTCCTAATCCTTCTAAAGTTAGAAGCAATTTTTTGTCTGTGTGTGTTGGAAGAGTGTGATTAAAGGCACACAAATTTGAGTATGGTCTGCATGCTTATAGAAGAAGTTTGAGTCTTAATGAGGCTGAAGGGCTATGACCCCACAGCTCAGCTCAGCACAGCCATTTACCCCCAGTGGGAGTCATTCTTCTATTCTCAAAGTCAATTCTCCTCACCCGTTCAACAAAGTTATTACCCGTCCTGTCTCAGGGTTATCTCACTGTTCTGAATAGCTGTGTGTCTTACTGGCATGATTAGAACACTATCACCAAAAACAACACGGGGAAATAGGGGTTAATTCAGCTAACAGTTCAACATCACTTCATCATTTATTTAACCGTCCATTATCCAAGGAAGTCAGGGAGGAAACTCAAAGCAGAAACCTGGATGGGGGCAGGAGCTGATGCAGAGGCCATGGAGGGGTGCAGCTCACTAGCTGGCTCCCATGGCTTGCTCAGCCTGCTTTCTTATAGACCCAGGACCATTAGTCCAGAAGTCACAGTGCGCTCAGTTGGCTGGGCCCACCCCAATCAATCATTAATCAGGAAAATGGCCCCCACAGACTTGCTCACAGGCCAATCTGGTGAGGGCATTTCCTCCTCAACTGAAGTTATTTGTTCCGTAATGTGTCTAGCCTGTGTCAGGTTGACAGAAAACTAGCCAGCGCAGTTTGTTTGTCAGTTTTCCATTAATGTGAAGGGGGAGAAATGAGAAAAGCCACTGAAAAGGCAGAAAAGTTTCCACAGTCACTTGTCACTCGAGCCGGTGCAGCACAACACATGGTGACAGTGGACGTGCATGGCACAGGAAGCCTGGTGACCTTGTGGTAGCCAGAAAGCAAAGCCAGACAAGCAGCAGCCCTGCAGGATGAAATGTTTCAATCTGGGAGAAAACTGTTACACAACAGTCCACCTCTTCCTCCAGCGGTTACATTCTTTCTGTCCCATCTTCTTCAATGATCCCTGAGCCTTGGAGGGGGTGACTATAGACCTTTGTCCACCTATGACTAAGAAACGGGCCAGTAACAGTCACAGTAACAGTCATTCGATCTCAGGAGCTCCCCAGTGGTTATGAGACTGATAACACCTATGGGCATAAACACACGTTTAGATGACAATCTGACAGGCACGTCACATCCATCTAAAAAAAACCACAGAAGTTGCTTCCCAGAGGAACCTTTGACCTCCCCAGCCACAGGTTTTGTTCTGGTTCCCAGGACTAGGCTAGAATCCTGTTTTGTGCCACTGGCCTTAGGTCCAACCAGAAGGATGTTGGTCTGACCACAACAGCCAGGCCACTATTGCACAAGCAGGCACATGCAATACTGTAAGCCGGTATTTTAGAACACAGAGTTCATAGCCAAGCAGGAACATTGGTGACAGTTCACCTGCAGCCTGCATGGCCCCTCTGGCACTAGAAAGGCCAGTTAGCAGGATGCAAGTTTCTAGTTCAGATCCACCTTAATTTCTCCATTCCCTACAGTCAAAGCATGGAACGCAGTGTCTTCAGCAATGAGGTCTGGCATACAACCAACAGCAGTAGCAACAGCCTTTATGATCTATGGGACCTCAGGGACTTCCCTGGCCAACAACTCAGAAGGAGACGGTCTACCCCAGGCACTGGGATTTTATTCAATGACCTTACAGAAGTGTCCATTCCCATTCACATAGGGTACATCTTTTGGATATAAATTCTGTAGCTACTGTTTTAACACGTTTCCTCTTAATTAACCCAGCCCAAGGAGGACTGACGATAAGGTAGGTGGAAGTACCACTGTACATGGTTGTCTCACCAATGGCTTTCCAAGTCTGCAAAATTCTCCAAGTTTAAAACTATGTCTAGATAACAGAATCTTTTCCAGAAGATGGGCAGGACGAGGCAACATCCTGAACTACTGTCTCATATCAGATCAGTGGGGTTCCAAAGATAACCTTGCTAAAACACTCTTAAAGTCTGTTGTCATCTGTCCTCAGCATGTGTCAGGTGAGCCTGCAAGTTCAGAACTAAGAAGATAACTAAAGTTGAAATGAGCAAGGTCTAATACAATATGGAAAGGTTCCATCCATTGTATAATTTGCTTCCTCCAAAGATCAAGGTCAGGTACAAAGCATAGTGGTTTTTTCGGCTCTTCCTGGTTGTCAACTTGACTCTATCTGGAATGAACTACTATCCAGAACTGGAGGGCTCACCTGTGATCCAGATCTTGAGGCTGGAAGACAAAAGTTTCTGACCTAGATCTCGGCATGGAGATCTTGAGGCATAGTGGCCATGAAGAGCTTAGGCCCAGGCAAGGCCTTTAATCCCAAGAGACTAAGGCAAGGAGATCTCTGAGTTAAAGGTCAGCCTGGGACAAGGTAAGTCCCAGATCCAGGTGTAGTGGGTACACCTTTAATCTGGGCCACACCTTCTGCTGGAAACCTACATTGGACATTGGAAGAAGGAAGATTCACTCTTTGCCTGCTTGAACTTACTTGCCAGCACATCTGTTGGAACCTACTTCTACAGAAGACCAGCTGAAACAACTAGCCTTGTGGGACTGAGCAACTACTAGATCCTTGGACTTCCCATGCACAGCTGCCCACTGTTGGGGAGTGGGACTTCAGACTGTAAGTCATCACAATAAATTCCCTCAGTATAGAGAGACATTCCATAAGTTCTATGACAGAGAGCCCTGACTAATACACATAGATAGGAGGTGTTAACTTAATTTGTTCTCTGTAATCCTCGGTGATTCTGAACTACTATGTTTACATGACCTGGAGCTCGTTCTGGGAGCCTCCCTACATTTCTCCACACTTGATCAACTCAGTGGGTCTGACTTCGTTTGCTCAGACCTACTCAGGGCCAAAAGTAAACGTGGTCCTGCTTTCCTGTTGCACCTCTGGCTCCCTGGCTCAGAGTGGCCCTGGACTGGCACATGCCCCATTCACCATACCTGGCTGTTGGGGGAGTTGTAGCTGGGCTAACAGTCTACATTATCTTTAGCTGGAGGAAAATGTACCCTCCTTGGTCTGAGGGGAATACCCACTCCTGAAACAGGCTTGATGATCTTCATCTGTATTCTGTCACGGACGTCGTCTTCTTAGGCAGAAGCTCTTTAGCACACAGTTTGCCTTCCTATCAGTATTTCTTAGGAACTCCAGCTTGACACATATCCCCGCCACATACTTTACCTTTTAATGATCTCCTCTGGGTGGCTCTTTTACTTTGAGGTCACTCATCACATGCTGTTCTAAATCACTGAGATCTGCCAAAGCCTTTCCTGCTTTATAAAGATCTTGCTCCACCAAAGGACTCAGTCACTAAGCTTGATACTAGCCTTGAGGTCTCTTCTGGATCAACCTTGGTTTAATTCCTCTGTAAGCAGAGTTCTGTCTGGCCCAGTGAGCTAGGGTTCAGATACAGCCAACCTTGTTCCTAGTTCCCTCAATACCACCTGCCCCTCATGGTCCTCTAGTTCCTGATATGTATGGGGACTTCCAAATGTTCCTAATGGCTTTGATAAGCCAGTCCATCGAATATTGCTCTTTGTCGTACTGTCTCGGGTTATACAGCCTTTGCCTTAAGAGGGGGATGGGAAGTTCCATGACTCAGGTCTTCTGCCTCCACGGCAGTTAGACTGTCCCACCTGCTCCTGTGTGCCTCAGCCTCAAAAGCCAGGCTCTTCCCCTGCTTGTTGGAAAGTCTTCCCTAATTCTAGCAATTCAAGTGCTAACAATTTCCTGATACACCAGGTAATGTCCAATCTGCTTACTGGATTACAGATTTTTCCTCTTTGTCTACCATAGGTTGGATTTGTCTATTACTGTTTTTACCACCTCTCCCTCCTCTTGTTTACCTGATTTAGTTGCCAAATCAAGAGCTAACCCAGGATACTGGCTACATCTCTCTTTCTTATTGCAACTGCTCCTTTACACAAACAAGCTCCTGCCTGGCCGCCATCTTGGCCTCAGGTGCATTCCTAACTAAGCACAACACTAGTCAGGCAGCCTCCTCTGCTGCCTGCCTGCTACCAACCCTCTTGACCTTGTGCACTAATCTCGAAGACTGTAACGTTTCCTCTACCTTTTCAACTGTTTTAAAGGGGTATCTCCACATTCACACAGTGAACTCCATCGTCTAGCTGGCATCCCACCCCATACCACACAGATGAAGGCTGCTATTCTGAGACTGCCTCCCACAGGCACTCCCAATCCTGATGGCTCAGCCTTAGTTGTATGTCTCACTACCTACAGCAAGAACCACACAACCACTCTTATAGCACAAAGACACAAGAACTTCTACCCACCATACAGGAAATGACAACTGTTATTTGGAATTTCCTCCAGGGAACTCAGTAACAGGCCTTGCTATCTTTAACCAAGACCATGCACTCGCTCTTCCCCAACTCATCTTTGGTTCTATCAAATCCCTGCTCAGACACAATTTTGGTTCGTGCCCCACTAAATCTGAAAGTCAGATCTGGGGACTCCGTTTAAAACACACACATCCCTGAGAGGGATCCCAGACCAGACCAAAGTCTGGTTACCACCAAAGTCCATCTTGGTGAACCAATGAATTTTATTGGGTTACTTACAGGAATATGGGTGAGAGGTTACTTACAGGAGCAGAAATGACTCAAAGACAGCTGCACGACCAAGGCACAGCCCAGTATGGGTGACAGCTCACAAAGCTGGGAATCTGGAGCACACTGCACAGCCTGCAGGCTGCTCAACAGATTGCAAAGTGTCCTTTCTAAGTGACTCTGGTCTAAACCTCTTCCAGGCAGCCTTGGCTGGTTTCTACTTCTTCCAGACAGCTGATCTGATCTCTTCTACTTCTTCCAGGCAACTGGTCTGGTCTCAAAGTCTTTGTAGCTTTTCTCATCTGAAAATCTTCTTTGCAGCTCAGCTTCATTTCCTCTGGTTGGGACTCTCAATTTAATTGCTTTATTTTGGTAGAGAGGTCATGGTGGATCTGGTCAGTTTCAGGAACTTCCTGAAACTAGCTTGAGTTGTTTACCTTTCTGCTTAAGGAGCTTCCCAGCAGGATGGAATGTCTCAAAGCTCAAGGAAACTGTTACACAACAGGGCCCCCACAATCATTTGAACCGAGTGTTACAATGTTGCTGGGCTTAGAAGCATTCTATCGGAGAAACTTATCACTGTTTCCTAGTCACATGATCCCTCCTCTAGCTGAGTCTTTTGCCTAGCTGGCAGTCACCAGGCTGTTTCCTATGACTCTTTCACATCTATCAACAGTTGGCTAAGGAGGAGCATGCTCAATACTCTTGAGAACGTAGCCAAGGCTATGACTTGTATGACCTTAGTACAGGCTACACAGCCATAGCACATCCCAGAACCTCACCTCCTACAGCTTGGATGGCCTTGGACACTCTGGCAGTGAAGGAGGAGTCTCGGGATCTGTTGCAACCCACATCACATTTCACAGAGGAAATCCAAACTCTGTCCCATGAGCCCAGCACTATAAGCAAAGGGGGTCACCTGTGGATTAGAAAAGGCAGCTAGCTCCTCTCTTACACAAGTGTCTACCTACATCTGGTCTGTATTGTGAAAAGGAGCTGGGCAGATGCCAGAGGAGTCCTAACCAAGATCCAAGGTATGCAGAACTCAAAGAACAAATCGGTCCTAATGCTCTTCTCCACCTGGGACCAAAGGCTAGAAGAACAGGAATTACCGGTCAGGAGCAGACTACTTTCAACAAGTCCATACATGCAGTCTTTTCCTGAATCTCATTTAGGCTACAACCTTTCCCTGACTTCTTATTGTTGGTATGATCCCTTAGTAATACATGTACAAGTTAGGATCACTCTGGACCATGGAGCCTAAGTGGCCCACAGTTGTGCTACGTGCATATGCATGCTTGTAAGATGAGATACTCGCTCATACCAACCCCCTTCACCTAAGGACAGAGGCAGTGAGTCTCTGTGAACACACACCAGATACAATGTATAAACAATGCACATAAATTGTCAACAAATCACCATTCATCAAACTTTGCTTATTCCTGTATAGAATGGTCTAGAGATAGAGCCTCCCTTCCATAAATTACTCTCAGATTAAAAGAACCACAAATACACTGCCACACAGGCAAATAAAGCTTCCATCAAACACCAAGAGACTGGGCTGAGTGTGGTAGCACACATTTTTAAACCCCAGCATTCAGAAGGAAAGGGCAGATGGATCTCAGTGATTCCAGAGCCAGCCTGGTCTACATGAGTAACATGCCAGCCCAAGCTACATAGTCTCAAAACAAAACAAGGCAACACCAAGAGACCAGATCTGTAAAAGCCATCTCCAGTTCCTTTTGTTTCATGGACCACTGCATCATCTAGCTCCCTTTGTATTGTGATTTTTCTGCCTTTTTTTTTCTCCACTTTTCCATGATAAGAAGTCCTCCAGAAATGTACTGTTTACCCTTTGCATCTGATTCCAGTCTTATTGGTGAACACATAATCCCTTGTTCAAACCATCTGTTGGGGCTCCAACTGGCTGAGAATTGAACAGCCATCACACCCTGGAATTCCTATCAAATCCCACCTCCAGCTACAAAAGATAACTTGCTTTCCACTGTGGCCCATGGCTATCTTCACCTGAAATGTCTTTCTCCTTACTTCCCCATTTTCTGAAATTGCACCCTGCTCTGAGACCCTGTTCTATCAGCGGATCGGTCCTGTTTGGAATTACCCTCTTCAACTCAAGGAGTTTACTGGAAGCATAATTCCATCTAAAAGGTGGTTGTCAGAACTAAATGTGATATTCTTTCAGTAAATATAGAGGGCGGTGATTCCTTTTAGTAGTTACTCTATAAGAGACATGACTAGCATGCTGTTGTGGTCCTACCCGTGTGGCTGGTTCTCCTTCCCATACCTGACGTTTGGCTTACTGTCCCAAGGAAGCATCCTGCATCCTTCTTTCCCTCCTGGGACCTGCCTGAGACTGGGACCTGCCCTTAGGGACCTCCTCAGCTGTCATAATATCCACTGAACTGCTGACCCAGATAGGATGACATGCTTTGTCTCTCCCATGCTGATAACAGGCCATCGAGGCACGTCACAACCAGAAGTACCCTTTCCCCTAAGAGCTTCTGTCTCTGCTCTCCCAGACAGGAACACCACATCATAAATAACATACTCATGGAAACGAAAGTCTGCAGTTACTCTCTGGCCACTTCGGATTCTTACTTAAAAATAAGTAACACATTTAACTTGCAACAAATTCAAAAAACACAATTCCAGCCTCACCAGTAATCTTCCTGTTTCCTGCTACGCCTTCCTGGGGGAATTTAGCAGTTAGCAGTCTCTTGTGTATCCTTCAAGATATTTTATATCTGTATAGATACAGAGAGTAAAAGTAAATGTTTAGCAACCAGCTCTCTGGAAAAGCACCCTGACTTGCCATGCGTGTTGATTCCCGTGTTGTACCTATTCCCACCACGAATGATTCACCAGCAGCACAGGTCAGCAGAAAGGACCTGGGAAAAGACACACATGCCCTGGAGGCTGACTGCAGACCACCAGCCTTGTGGATGTACACATGTGTGAATGTAGGCATTCACATATATGCATAGATACATATGAAACATACTATGTATGGATTATCTTATACAATAGATAGTATACAATCCCTTTGTTGATAGTCTATGTATACCACGCATCTATGTATTCTACATATTACTTGTATTTTAACTTAAATGATAAGGCTTACACATTTATAAGTCTGATAAGATTCTTCGAATTGTAACTGCTGATTCAGGCAATGCATATATTTGTGATTTTGATACATCATAGATGTTAGATTAGCTTAAACTTCCATCCAGTATTTGAGCTCTCATTTCCTCAATCCCTTGCCAGTACTACCATGCTGGGACGTGTGCCAAGCCAGCATGTGACAAACAGCACCTTTTTAAGGTTCTGTGAACATGATTAAAGTTTCAGCATGTTTAAGAGTCACCCTGGGGACTGGAGAGATGGCTCAGCGGTTAAAAGCTCTGACTGCTTTTCAGAGGTCCTGAGTTCAATTCCCAGCGACCACATGGTGGCTCACAAGCATCTGTAATGGGATGTGATGTCCTTTTCTGTTGTGTCTAAAGAGAGCAACAGTGTGCTCACATACATTAAATAAATCTAAAAACTCTTTGACAAGGAAAAAGCACATCTCTCTGGTACTTGTACTTTGTGAACTGTGCAGAGTAACTAGCCTTTCTCTTATGGATTTGTCAAAGCTCCTTATATACTGATAAAAGTACATCTGCATAGTATGCAATGGTACTCTTTTCTTGAGTTTTTATTTCCTATGAAATAATTAAAAAGATTTGGTCTTGCAAAAAATTATATGCATAAAAGCTTCTTGGTTTGTATTGTATCTAGGAAGGATATCCTATCTCCAGTAACTACTGAAGTGGTGTTCTCATTTTCCTAGCTGTTTTGATGTTAAGTTTTTGCTCCATCTGGAACTTATTTTAGTGGAAGATAGACACAGATTCCAGCTGCATTATCTCCCCATAGAACTATCTTTGCCTTTCTCTCAACTGCCACTACCAGCCCTGTCCTAGGAACTACCACAGTAACTGTAAAAATATCTTGATAGCAGGGCAGTAGTGGCAGACACTTTTAATCCCAGCACTGGGGAGGCAGAGGCAGGTAAATCTCTGTAAGTTTGAAGTCAGTCTGGTTTCCAGAATGAGTTCTAGGATAGCCAAAGGCCACACAAAGAAACCCTGTCTCTGAAACAGAAAAAGAAAAATTGATAACATTTCTTCACTCTTCTCCAATTGTGGCCACCACCGTGTATCTCTGACCTTTGACCTCTACCGTCGCCAAATGCTTTTCTCTGACACGTAGCTTACCACAGTCACCAGCTGCCATTGCTGTCTGTTCTTTGTGTTTATCAGCATGGCAGCATTGGTCCTTCTCTAGAGACTCCCAAGCTCCAAAGGAAGCAAAGCTGATATGTCCACCCACATGACAAAGCAGCTGAAAAAGTTCTGAACCTGTGAGAACGAAACCCACATCAGGCTGTCACGCCCTCAAATACCTATGATATTCAGCTTCACTGTCAACTTGACTGGATTTGGAGTCCCCTAGGAGACACATCTCTGGCTGTGTCTGTGAGGGCATTTCCAGAGAGGTCTGACTCAGGAGGAAAAGACCTTCTCTAAATGTAGGCAACACCATCTTATGAGCTGGGATACAGGACTAAATAAACAGGAGACCGCGAGCAAGCACAATCACCCATCTCTCTCTGCCTCCTGACTGTGGACACAACCATGACCAGCATGCTCCTGCTGCCATGCCTTCCCCACTGTGATGGACTGCATCCCTTAAGTCACCAACCAAATAAACCCCTCCTACTTTAGCTTGCTTCTGATCAGGCATTTTGTCACCACAATGAGAAAACCAATCCATACCCCTAACTCATCTCAGTCCCTGACAAACAAGCTACCCTTGAAAGAAAGCCAGCAGCTTCTCTCTGAGGGCTATACCAGTCAACTCAGGTTGTTAGACCTTGTTCAGCTTCAATAGCAAAAGTAACAGAAACTCAACTTTGGACTCAATCCCCATTAGCCAATAAACAAATCTGTGCATAGCATCTGAGAAATTCAACCCTTCTCCCCAGGTCCATGTGGCCTCCTACAGCCTGAAAGGGCAGGACTTGGCACATCTCCTTCCTTTGGGAGGATTCCCCTGCCACAGTCTCTTTCTCTTCCTCATTGAGATCTTCACAGCCTGAATCATGCCACAGAAAAGAGAACTTTCCCCAGGGTCCCAATTAAAATCCAGACTCTTTCCCTTTGAGCCACGTATCACCATGGTAACTAATGAATTCTCTGATTAATGTCTGCATCCTCTTCTAGCCCATAAGGTCCTGAAGGTAGAGTCTACTGGTAATTCCCCACCACATCCTGTTTCCAGCATAGTGCCCGAGACTTGGAATGGGATCCACAAACACTTTTGAAACGAATGAACATCATATCTTATCTTCATGCTTTAATTCTCGTGAGGCGTTTACTTCAAGATTATTGATATTGGTGAAATTAAAATTACATTGATTATTTGGTTTTTGCCTCTAAGCATTGCAACTCACTGCCCAATGCTGATGACTCAGAGAGAGAAGTCTGTTTTAGAAGACTTAAACATTAAGTGTCTTAATGAATATTAGAATATCTGACGCAACAGGGACACAGGATTGGAAATATTTACTTCCCTGTGCTTTAACACAGGAGTGGGAAAATGCTCTGTTAAGGAGAGCCTTTGGCCAAAACAACATTGCAAAAACTAATTTCAGAACTTTCAATAACAAGAGTGAAAGTTTAAAAAACAAAACAAAAAACTACAGAAACTGAGAGTCTGTGATGCTCTCCTGACCTGACCTTCTTAGGAACCACAGCGGCTGGACGTGAAGCTCTGGTTTCCCCATTCCCACGAAGTGATGATTCCTTTAGGGGAATTCATCTGGCCCACACCTCCTCCAAGACCTGAACCTATCAGTTCCCCTGTCATTCTCTGAGCAAACAACATCTAGACAGTGATAGTGTTTTCCATCTAAATAAATTTTGTAGGAAAGCCACTGGCTTCTTGGCTTTAAGTCTCCACATTATCATTTAGCATTAGATTCTGTACATGCTCCACAGAGGCCATCAGAAAGCAAGCCCAGACAAAACCAACTCTGGAGTATAGTCAAAAACTATAAAAATCATCAATCACTTTCCTATATTCTTCTAAAATGAAGAAACGATTTCATCGAATTCAAAAGAATCCAATAAACAGACAAAGAAGCAAAGCTGGCCTCACAGTCTAAGCACTGTGAGAAAAAAAAAAATTTAATTTTCACATGGGTGTGGAAGGCCACACTTGAAGGCTGAAACACCTTGAAATGAACCCATATTCCCTAAACTTTCCAAATACGAAGGATTTTTTACAAAAGTATTCCACTGTATGCTCTTTAAAATATCAGATGTCCTTAGTTTTTTTTTTTTTTTTTTAAAAAACATACTAATATGAAATGTTCAAACACAAAAAAATGAGCAGCAGCCAGACAGTGACAGCGCACACCTTTAGTCCCAGGACTTACGAGGCAGAAGCAGGCGGATCTCTGTGAGTTCAAGGCCAGCCTGGTCTATAAGATGAGCTCCAGGTCATCCAGGACTACACAGAGAAACCCTGTCTCGAAAAAACAAAAACCAACCAACCAAACAAACGAGTACCAGCACTGTCCAACAGACTATAGTGTGAGACCTATCTATAATTTTAACTTAAGTCATCAAGTAAAAAGGATACAAGAAAATGATGAGATTATTGTTCAATCTGTGCCCTCATATGCCTGGAATATTATCATTTCAAGATGTAATTCATAAAGATGTTTCTGAGACATTTTTATACTCTTTTCTAGTCTTCAGAATTCAGTATGCATTTTATACAAACATGACATCTTAGTAAAGAATAGTCAAATTCAAATGTCCAGTAGGCACACATAAGCAATGGCTGCTCAGTGGACAGTACGGACACAAAGAACATCCCAGAAGCATAGCACCTCCTTCAGTGGCCACCATGTATTTGCTAACCGTGTCTTCTCCTTGATTAGCTCTTCTTTAACTGCTGGATTTTTTGAGTTGGTGTCCAAACAATCAAGCTAGATTTATAAACTCAATGGTAGAGTATAGGCTTAGCATCTCAAAGATCCTGAGATGGTCCCCAGCACCACAGGAAACCAAGATGCTTTGAGGACCCCAACATGGCAATTTCACTAAAATACTTTATCATTTAAAATACTTTATCATTCAGATGCTTCCTAAGGATCCATCTTCTGTCACACGGTGTCACAACAAGATGCAAAGGGCCCTGCCGTCAGTCAAGGGTATGTGTGAGCAGAACTCGGAAAAGTGTTATAAAAATCCACCAGCCCCACTAACTGGCAAATGGGTAATAAAACATGGTATATACAATATGGTGGGAAATTCATGGAAACCTGCCTGTGTCTGCTTCCTGAGTACTGGGATTAAAGGCATTATACCTAACTTCAATATGGTATATTTTAAAATAATGTGAAAAAAAAAAAAGATAATGAAGTATTGACTCCTATCATCCCTGGGATGAACCTTGAAAATAAAATCCTGGATGAAAGAAATCTGACACAAAAGGTCATAGAGACTATATGCCTGCCTTACAGAACAAGGAGTTCATACAGACACAAATGGGGGAATAAAGTGTCCTTAAATGAATTATGGTGACAGTCACACAACTGTATGCATGATACTAGGAGTTATTACATTGTGTGCCTTCACAGGATGAGTTCATGATACATGAATTATGGTTGTATGACACATGATGTCTTAGTTAGGGTTTCTATTGCTTTGAAGAGACACCATGACCACAGCAACTCTTATAGAAAGGAAAACATTGAAATGGAGCTGGCCAACAGTTCAGAGGGTCAGTCTATTATCATCATGGCAGGAAGCATGGCAGCACACAGACAGACCTGATATTGGAGGAGTCGAGAATTCTACATCTGGATTGGCAGACAGCAGGAAGAGAAAGAGACACTGGGGCTGGCTTGAGCTTCTGAAACTCCAAGACCCACCCTCCCAGTGACACACTTCTTCAAACAAGGCCACACCCCAAATAGTGCCACTCTCAGTGAGTCTATGAGGGCCATTTTCATTCAAACCACCACACATGAATTACGGCTCTACAGTTGTTATTTTTAAAAGTATGTGTCTATTACTATATATCTATATAAATATATATAATAGAGATATGTAATATATAAATAATATAATAATATATAAATATATATTTATATGTAATAGAGAGTATGAGAGAGCAAGTGCATGTGTGTGCATGAGTATGGATGTCAGAGGATAACCTGAGATGTCATCCTCTGGTACTGTCCCCTCCTTTCTAGACAGGCTTCTCACTTGGAGCTCAACCAAAGCAGACCTGCCAGCAAGGATCCAATGGTCCTAGGATTACAATCACCAGCCACAGCACCAGGTTTCTGGGAATCAAACTAAGGTCCTCATGATTGCAAGGAAAGCACTTTGTCAAGCAAGCCATCTCACGCCCCCTATAATAGACTTTTATTAAGAGTAACATGGCACAGATAAGAAGTGCTGTAATAATATTTAGTCTCAGGCAGGGTTTCTACTCCACCTTTGACCATTCAGTTCCCAGATAAAAGACACACAACTTTTATATTTATAAAAAGCCTTAAATGCATTAGAGCTGGTCAGATATCTACCCTCCAAGCTATTAGTATCTATTTCCCTAGCTAGAAGCCCAAGTTGTAAATTGCTGTGTTCATCTGGGCCACTCTTAACTCCAACTGTCAGCCCCTCATGGCTATGTTTTCATGATTCATCTACCTCATGGCGTCTTCTCTCTCCCTCTCTCCACCTTCTTCTCTCTCTCCTCATGGTCCTCCTCAGCCCCAAGGCAGGGAATCAAAACCCACCTACTCTCTTCAGCCCAGCTATCTGCTGTCAGCATCTTTATTCAACCAATAGTTTTAAACTAAGGAGCAAGATCACACATCACTATTTGATGTCTGTGAGGATTCTCTCGTCCCTGAGGCAACCAGGGCCAGTCATTAGCATTGCAAGAGACCCAACGTTAACAAATTAAAAACACTGTATACCACATACATGGTATTTATTCTACAGTTTTGCTATATATAAGAATTTACAATTCCCTCTGTGGCTTAAAAGGGCTCAGAATAAGTGCTTCCCGCGGGTTTCACTAGATGTTCTGTTGCTTCAGTATAAACTTATAAAGGTATGCATTAAAGTATTATGGATCAAACGCTAGAAAACAGGGCTGGACAGGATGGCTCATCCCCTGTAATCCCAGCACTTAGCAAGAAGAGGCAGAATAGAAAGTTCAGCTTGGAGCCACATAACCACACCCTGTATTTAAAAAAACAAAACAAACACAAAACTAGAAAACAAAATAACACATTCCAACTGCTTTTTTTTTTAACATGATGTAACCAAATATAATTGTCTAATATTCTTTTTTTTAATTGAGTCTTTTCTATCAAAAGGACACCAGATCCAGTAAATAGAACAAGAGGAACCCACTCACCTTACCTTCAAGACGTTTAAAATCTCGGAAAGGGGCTGGGATGAAGACATGAGTTAGGATCCCTAGAACAGAACCTAATACATCAAATCCAGCACAAGGAGAGACAAATATGTACATGTATGTGTACCTGAATGAGCACACACAAATACCCACATACACATACACATCATCATCATAACGTACATAAAGGAAAGGTGTGATGCATTTAAGTATTAAGAGTGGGCCAGAAAAAAAGGGGATAAAAGGGCCAGGAGATATAAAGGCACAGAGGGAGGAAACGGAAGGATCTGCAGCATCTTCAGCGATCAGAACTGGGTGTTCATTCCCACTTCAAAAAAAAAAAATGTTTTGACAAGACCAGTCACAGTGCATGCTTTGATCCCAGCACTCAGCCGACAGAGGCAGGTGGGGCACTGAGTTTGAAGCCAGGCTGATCTACACAGAGAGTTCCAGGCCAGCCAGGGATACACAGTTAGACCCTGTCTTGGTTTTGTCTTTGTTTTTTTTAAGTGTTCTGACAGTCTGAGTTCACAGAGATTATGCTTTTGGAAGTAGTTTCTGAACTCACTTGAAAGACTTACGTCCTTGTGGTAGTTTAACTATGCTTGGCCCAGGAAGTGGCACTATTAGGAGGTGTGGCCTTGTTGGAGTAGGTGTGGCTTGTTGGAGTAGGTGTGTTTGTGGAGTAGGTTGGCTTGGAGTAGGTGTGGCCTTGTTGGAGTGTGTGGCTGTTGGAGTGGTGTGTCTTGTTGGAGGAAGTGTGTCATTGTGGGTGGTAGGCTTTGAGACCCTCTTCCTAGCTACATGGTAACAGTCTGCTCCTGGCTTCCTTTGGATGGAGATGTGGAACTCTCAGCTCCTTCTCCAGCACCATGCTTGCCTAGAAACTGACATGCTTCCTGCTATGACCATAATGGATGGAACCTCTGAACCTGTAGGCCAGCCCCAACCAAACGCTGTCCTTATAAGAGTTGCCTTGGTCATGGTGTCTGTTCACAGCAATGGAAACCCTGACTAAGACGGTTCTTACAAGGCAACGGGCACGCATGGGCAAAGACAGACATACTGGTGACAAGATTCAGGTTACCAGCACACAGGCCAGGAATGCTGGAGCAAAAGCCAAGGCTGACCTTTGATCCCAAATCCCGAGCTGGGCTAAGGAATCTACGCTAACTGGGTAGTGACACGGATTTGGGGTTTGACTCTCAGCTCCAACATTTACTAACAGCAAATGGGACTGAGCCTTTCCTACATTCACCTTGTCACTGAGGACAGCTCTTAACCTGTAAAATAGAAAGACGATGTGTGCGTGGTCAACACCCATGACAGGACTCTCCACATCAAGTCCAGAGTGCTGCTAAAACTAATACTGTTAGTAACTCTAAAAGCCACCCAAGAATGTTTAATCATGCAATAATGACAGTTCTTAAAACAGTCTGCCTTACTACACATGCTAGACAAGAGAAAGGAAGGAAAATCCACTTGTAGACCATGTTAGTACAGAGTGATATCCCTGAACTAAGGCACTGCAAGAGGCTACAAAAGACAAGAAAGATCCTGAGACAAGAGTGGGTGGAAGGAAGCAGGAATGTGGTCTGAACAGTTGTAACTGAGAAGGCAAAACCAGAAGTTTCTAGAGAAAGCCAGAAAGCTGATGAATAAGTGGATTTAGGCAGACCGGGAATGTGCAGGAAGAGGCAGGGCTCTCAATTATGCATAGAAAGCACTTACAGCTTAACAGCTCCCACCAGTCCCTTGATGGCTCACACCCCCCTCACTTCCAGGGCATTCAAATCCAGCCCTCGCTGGAGCTCTTGAAATGGAAATGTCAATTAAGAAAAGGTGGCCCTGCCAAGAAGTACATTTATAAATCAAATGATGGGTTATCCAGACCCTCAAGCGGGAGAAGTGTATTACCCCAAAACTGTGTGGAAGCTGAAGGAAAAGGGGATGCCTGTAACCCTCCTCCTCCTCCCTCTTTGCCACTAGCCTTTTAGGAGGCAATCATACCATCTCTTTCCAAATCTCTCCACACTCTCAGTTTCATGCAAGGGTGGAAAGAGCTAAATGGAACCTTCTGAGGTGAATGACTTCTGCACTCTAAGAGGAACTACTCAGCTTTCCAGAACTTTCTGAAAGGGATGGAAATTATCTACACTGAGAGCTCATTTACCACAGTGGGAAAAAACAACCTGATTCCTTTCCCGACCCAGATGAAAGGGGAATAGCCTCTTCTCCCTATTAAAAGCCCCTGATGGACCAGGCCCACAAACCATGTCCTCAACCACAGAAACCAATGGCAATGAGACCTGGACCACTCAAACAGTGTGACACCTTACAGTCCAGTCTCAGATAGCGTTAGCACTGGGCTCCGTCACTGGGTTAACACTGATTAAACAGTGGGAGAAGAGACATCAGAGTCTAAGGGAAGGTGCTAAGGGTTTAGAGTCAGAGAGATAATGAAGAGCTCGGGGAATTGCTACTGACCCCAGGCAAATTCCTGAGCCAGCGACAGTCTCCTAGGTGACAGAGACTATCAAGATGGTGAAGATTATGACATAATTCGTCCGGTGCAGTCTGGTATTAGCTGGCCTACAACTATTAGTCATTACTGAAAATGGATCTCAGGGATAAAACGGTGACTCTTAGCCGAATAACATGTTCACTGCTTGTAAAACTGGAAACCATATTTTCGTCTCTTAGAAGTAACCCAACACAGGGGGGTTGGAATTCTGCAAGGGGGGTGGGGAGTAGTGGCTGGGAGGGCCAACATTTGGGATGTAATTAATTAATTAAAAAAAAATAAGTAACCCAACAAAATAGAAAACAGGCTAGAGTCATAGTACTGCCCAGATAACCTTAGGACAACTGGTTAACCTGCAGGAGACGTAAATGCTAAAAATGTGTAGCTTGGGTCCGGGAGACCAGTCCTTGAGTAAAAAGCAATTGTTATCAAGCCTGATTACCAGAGTTTGCTCCCTGAATCCCACAGTGGAGAGAGAGAATCAATCCTAAAGTCCTCTAACCATCACACACCTGTGTGTACAAGCACAGGGTTGTGAACAAAACACACACAAAACACACATACACACACATACACACATCAACATACCAAATACAAATAGGGAACTTAAAAAAATCTAGCTAATCAGACTACCATGACGTTAGTGAGTATCTATATGCATCTACACAAAGTTCCCAGAAAACACCTTGACGTTAGTGGTTGCTCATCAGCAGGGGTTACTGCGTTTATTATTTTTCCCAATAAAAAAGGAAAAAGATGAGAATCCAAACCAGTCGTGAAATCAATATTCTCCGATTATGAAGAAGTTAACATTTACTCATTCCATAAATGTATAATGTGAACCTTCAGTTATGGTAGGCTGCCTTCTTAACACAGGATTGACAGACCGAGGAACAGGACTGGGTCTCTGCTTTCCCAGGACTTTGCATCCTAGCAGCGGAAGAAGCTGGCAGATGGAAAAAACAAGCAATTGAGTCCAGGCAGCTTTAGATTCTGTGAAGAGCTGCAAACAAGGCAGTGTGGAGTTGATGGGCAGAATAGACATTTAACTTGGATGCACTGCAATCTGTCTGAAGGTCTCTGGCGGCCAAAAGGAGGTCCTCACCTTGTATGATGCTTTGAGGGTTGAGTGTGGATGACCCAAAGTCAGACCTATGCTTTCCTGTCTCTAAAACTATCTTTTGCAGCTACAGTGTAAATAAAATACACTATCCAAAGGTCCTTCATCCAGTAATCAGATTCCTAGGCCCTGAGACATCCGAGGGGGCTCCAATCCCCTAAGCCCAATTCCCAGACACAAGATGAGAAACAACTTTTCTGTCCCTCTCAGCTCCCACAGTCTGGGAGGCGCGCGGCTGGTTAAGAAGTGTATGAAGGACACAAGACAATGCCACGGGCGACGCCAGAGGCAGCAAACGCCCGCTGAGTGCTTGAACCCCAAGGGAAGGGTGCTCTCAGTCCCAGTGCAGACACTTTGGAGCAGTGTGACCTGGCTGAGGAGACCGAGGAGCGAGGTGCCTGCACCGCCGGGCCCCAAGCTCGCGGATGTGGTAAAGCCTCTCTCCTGGCCCAATTAGGCAGATTTCCTGTGCCTCCCGCCCCGGCACCGCGCCAGGCTGTGCCCGGGACAGCTCCTCTGCGCGGCATCCTCATGAACCCGCACGCAGGTTCCTGAGATCCGCTCCTTCTCCAGGTCCAACCCCGCCGGGCTGTAACTCGAGGGGCGCTGCTCCAGGGTGAGCAGCACCAGAGTGCTTCCTCCCAGAAAACTGGTGCCTACACGGCAGGCGACCTCCTGGTCTCACGGCTGCCCCGTGGACCCGGGATTCCAGGGACCACCACAGACACACTCTGAATCCCAGAACTGGCTGCGTCCCTGAACCTTCCCGGGTCCCCCACCAACCTCAACCCCAGCCTGGTGGACGCCCTATTGCTCACCTGAGTGTTTCCACTGCTGGAGACGCTGCTGGGTTCCCCAATGCGTGCTTCAGACCGGGAAGGACGCAAACCCGGCTTCTCGGGTCCCTGCAAGTCTCAGCCGACGGCAGTTCCAGCACCGGCCGCAGGAGACTGGGGCGCCGAGCACTGCTCGCCGACAGATGGTGGGCCGGAGCCCGCGCCTCGTACCAGCTCTCCTGGTGCCGGGTCCCTGGTCCCCTGCTACTGGCCGGCGTGCGATCCCGCGACCAGTTCTCAGTACTTTGCCTAGAACTTTAGGGCGCGCGCCGCCGGGCAATTAGCTGGAGAGCTGGAGCGAGGGGAGGGAGCTAGAAGGAGGAGCCTGAGTTCTCCACGGGGCGGAACGACATGAAAAGGGCGGGGGGCAGCAGAGTGGCTCCCACTCCCACCAATCAGGAGTCATCCGGGGAAAGGCAGTGAGGCGTTGGACTTGGAAGCTGCAGGCGGATTCCGTGACGCCAGCCAGAGTTCAGGGCGTGTGGAGGGGCGGAGGGTGATGGTAGGTGTGGCTG
This sequence comes from Mastomys natalensis, assembly GCA_021653895.1. NCBI lineage: Eukaryota > Metazoa > Chordata > Mammalia > Rodentia > Muridae > Mastomys > Mastomys natalensis. The sequence goes on along the minus strand of JAJTUV010001871.1, from coordinate 89,669 downwards.
GGCGGGGCAGCGGATCCCAGATCACAGGGCAGTGTGCGCCCCTTAGGCTCTCAATAAATATTTATTGAATGACTTAGGAGGAAGTTGAGGTTCGCGCGGAAGGAGCTCTTTTAAGGAGATGATTCCAGGGGACTCAAGTAGTCTAACGGGTAATAATCACTTGAACACTGAAAAAGGCTGGGAGTAAATAAGGGGGGAATGCGTGGCGAGACGAGGGTTAGGCACAAGACGATGGAAACTGCGTTTGGACACTGGGGACCTGGCCCCCAGAAGCAGTCGTCCAGATTGATGCGGGGTTACAGAGGAGGCAGAAAGGGAGAGCGGTGTTGTTGTTGTTGTTATTGTTGTTGTTGTTGTTGTTGCTACAGTTTCCGTTCATGGGCTAGGAAAGAAGACGCAATGTAGTTGCGATCGAAACGCAGGAGCATCTGGCTAGACGTCCAGGCCCATCCGACTTCACTGCCCACTTGCCAGAATCCTAGCTTGGATGCCAGCCACTGATAATTTGAGGTCAATTTGAGTCCAGCGCCGCAGGTGGCCCGGTGGGCAGGGAATGATGAATGCCAGGAATAGATGTGACCCTGCACCTGCGGTAAAGGCACACAGGGTTTCTGCCCTCTAAGAACCTACATTATAGAGAGGACGCAGACGATAAACCAAAGAGAGTATATATGCATGCATAATCAGGAAAACGTTGGTGAACTGTTATCACGAAGGAAGGAAGGGGTAATGGAAGTAGCTCAGGTTCCGGAAGGTCTCTAGAAGGAGGCTCTCAAACAGGCTCCCAAAGCAGGAAGGACTCAGCAGCTCTAGGGCTCAGGAAGTGCTTTCTGGGCACTGGGAACTGCAGATGGTATGTATTTAACCCCTTTAAGATCCTTCTGGCCTGCCTCACCGAATTGGGCCTGTTGGTTCCTTTGGCTCACTCAGCTACTGACACTCTAGATGCTCCAGAATGCCAGCTGCCGGCTGCCACCCGCGGCTGACATTGTCAGTCTGACCCTGTATTAACGTTTCTGAGGCTCTTTCCCACATCTATATAAACCACGTTTCATTCAATACGTCTAGATATTTGCTGTCTGGAACCTTCCACGTATATACTCTCTCTGGAACTGTCTTTGGCTCTGGTAGGTGGCCAGGGAAGTTTGGCTAAGAAGGCACATTCTCTAGATGCTGTGAGCCCTAGCACTCGTTAGTGATCTCAGTATAAATGATGCAGGGCTTCCAAAACTACCCCAAACCGGAAGGAGCACAAACTGAGAAGCAGGCCTGAGGCACCTTACCCACGTCCAGCTCAGGTGCCTGAGTCACACTCACTTTACTTCTAGTAACTCTTTCCCAAGACGTGCTCTCTTCCTCTTTCCTCTCCCCCACTTCCAAATCATCTTGTTGCGTCCGGTTAGCTTTCCTACAGGAGACATGCCTTTTATCCCACAGAAACGTCTTTGCTGCAGGAGAATCCAACCTTTGGACTTTGTAAACAGTGTTTATCATCTCCAAAGTTCACAGGCCAGATTACACAATCACATAACTATATACATACATGTATTGTGTTGAGCCTAATTCATAGCTACCCGGAACCCAGTGAGGTTGTAGCCTGTACCAAACGGCCTGGTAGACAAAGGTTGGACAGAAAGCTATGGTTTTATTGTTTAAACTGGCATCCTGTCCTTAGATTTTTCTTCGGTTTCTTCCAAGCTGTGTGTTCCTGTTGGTACTGAAGGCAGTTAATGAGTCAGGATGAGAAATTTGTTCATATTCAAAACGCTTTGCCTAAGAGAAAGAGGAATCTCAGCTAGTCTTTTCAGTCTCACTTCCTCTTCTAAATAAACTTCCAGGCGCTCTGCTCCTACAAATCAAGAGGGGAAAAGATTAAAGTTGAAACCCACGCAGAGTTAATTATCTTGCAAAAGCTCGTTACTATCCTAAAATTAGCTTTCCCCGCAGTCTTATTTTAGCGCAATGATCTGAATGTACTAGAGAAAGATCAATGGTTGCATATAGTAAGTTTCTAGAGTCTTCTCTGAAGAGCTGAACAAATGCTGTTGATCTTTCTAGAGGCTCCACAACCTTGCAGGGTTTTTCTGGGTTGGCTTAGTGCTTTTCTTTTTTTACACTTATCAAGTGTGTGTGTGTGTGTGTGTGTGTGTGTGTGTGAACACTCACCACTGCATAAATGTGAAGGTCAGAGGACAACTTGCAGGAGTTGGTTCTCTCCTTCCACCATGGGGGTCCTGGGGACCAAATTCATGCTTAGTTGCAAGTGTCTTTACCCCCTGAGGCATCTTCTTGGTCTGGTTGAATCTTTTAGCCTCTGAAATTCCTAGTAGTTAAGCAGACGCTGCCTGAAGTTGCATGTTTTCACAGTAAAGGAAGCTGGTCGTCCTGAAGCGTAGTCAAGAACTACACAGGCTCCTAGAATGAGAGCCCGTGGCTTCTCGTCTTGCCATGATGCCTCCTGTGTAAATCAAAAGCAATCGCCTTTCCTACTTTGTGAGATGAAAATAGTCATTATACTTATTGGGCTACATGAAGAGTTTTACAATCTGGAAACCATTGCCATGTAGACTTAAGACAGAGTCCCCACCAACCTCAGTGTGATTGACATTTTTGGCCCAATAATTCTTTGTTTGCATGTAGGGATGTCCAGTGCCCGGAAGCTGCACTCCACCCACCAAATACAAAGAACAACTGTCCTACTCAGTTGTAGCAACCAAGAAGTCTCCAGATAGTGTCCAAAGACCCCCGTAAGGTTCCTGATCAAAAACTACTGGCCCAGCACATAGCCAGTGCCACAGATCAGGAGAAAGTAGAAGAACGTGCTTACGGCTAGGCTTCTGTCTTCCTGTGGAGAGAAGACACTGGTCTCACTGTCTTCCTGCAGGGAGCAACACTGTCCTGCACAGGCTCACTGGCTTCCCGTGAGGTGCAAGCATTGGCCTGCACTTTGCTTGCTGCTACTCCCTTCCTGACTCATGGTAAGCCAAAGCTGGTTTTATCAGCAAGTTCAAATAGGGCTCGAAATTCTTAACCCCATATTCTAGGAAGCTATTCCTGGCAGAACAGTGTGAGCGTGAAAAGAGGAAGCTGAAGGACCATCCAGAGCTGAAGAACGTTGACATCCCCAAGGCTGACTGTGAGGCCAGCCTGGTCTACAGAGTGAGTCCAGGTCAGCCAGCCATGCGTTATACAGAGTGAGAACTTGTCTCCCAAAAAAAAGAAAAGAAAAGGAAGAAGGGAAGGATAGGAAAAGAAGTGTGTCCTATACATCCCCTCCCCTTCACTTTTATGTGAAAAATGTATTAAAGTAGTTTTTGTTGCATCTTAGAAGCTGTCGTTGAAAAGTGTTCGTAAGCACATGACAAAGATAGATCGTGTACCAGCTTTGTATAAAGGACCATTCTTAGCAGGCACTTTATGACATACAAAAGTGGATCAGAGGGTGTTCTTGCCTTCAGTGTTTTCATAGACTCCTCCATAGGTCAGATCAAACAGGTATATAAATAACTGCAGTACCAACAGCAAAAGTTCAGGTACAAGCGCCTGAAGCTGCCCTGAGAGAGGCACCAAAAATGTGTTCAGAAACAAAAAAAAGAATTATTTTTGAGAAGTAGACGCAGAGAGTAACTTCCAGAATGGCTTTGTCGACATTTCTAACTTTCGATTTAAAATCTGTGTTTATTACAGTGAAGCTCTCCTTGTAAAGGAAACTGCCACATGTTAGAGTTCTTGATTTAGATCCTAGTCTTGCTTAATGTACAGAGATATTATCTGTGAAACTTAAGGTCAAAGTTTCTTTTAATTCTAAATGAGTCATCTTTTAAATCAGATGTCTAACATTTCTGGAATGTTCCAGATTGCTCACCTTTAGAACAAGATAGCTTTCAGCTTTCTCCCAAGCGTTTGGCAGAACCAGTTTTTTAAGCATGTTATACTTGTTTATATTATTATATGAACAAACATAAAAATGAATATTAGAAGAAGAGGGGGACATAAAGGAACAGAATCTCCTTCAGGACTGAACTGTCGAATTATCTCTAAGTACCAACTGTGGGAACACACGGACGGGATCACATTATCTACTGTAAATACTAAGGACAGCCACATGAACTGTCTTTGCCAGGCACTACCAACTGAGCTGCCAAGATTGCTGCCATTGCGCCACTATCAGGAGTCTGCCTATCAAATCAGAAAATTCTGGCAGAAATGCAGGACGTTCCTTCTGTTACAAGTCACACGAGCAGGATGTGTGCTTCAGATCCTGCGTTTCCCTTATTATATCATTTCTAGACCCATGCTCTACAGGAATGCATCTGGTATATAGTTCCAAATCATGTCTGCAAATCTAGCCGCAATCGAGGCCTGGAAATGCAATTCTTATCTTTCTGACCTCTGTGCTGCCTATACACGTGAGAGGAATGGATCAGAAACTGAGTGAGTTAGCTGGGGATAAAACTGGTGGAAAAGTGCTTGCCTGCCATGTGCAAGGTTCTGGATCCAATCTTAGTACTTGGAATGAACCAAGCCATAGTATCTCTCATTTCAGACACACACATACACACACAAGAGAGAGAAGAGACAGACAGAGACAGAGACAGACAGAGAGAGCTATATGTGACCGAGTGCTGATGTACATGCTCCATGCTTGCATGTGGAAGTTAGAAGATAACTTTCAAGATTTGTTTCTCACCTTCCACCATGTTGAAGCAGGGCCATTCTTTGTGCTATGTAGTCCAGGCTGACTGGTTCTTGAGTTGGTCTACTATGCTGCCTCTGTCTCCCGTCTTGTTATAGGAGTACTGGGATTGTTAATGCAGGACATCGTGTTTGGCTTTTCATGTAGATTTTGGGGCTGAAACTCAGGTTTTCAGGTTTGAACAGCAAGCACTTTTGTCCCCTGATTAAATCCCAGGCCCAGCCTCCTTCCTTCTTTCCCTCCTTCCCTCCTTCCCTCCTTCCCTCTTCCCCCTCCTCTCTCTTTCTCTCTCTCTCTCTTTCTCTCTCTCTTCTTTCTCTCTCTCTCTTCTCTCTTCTCTCTCTATCCTCTCTCTCTCTCTCTCTCTCTCTCTCTCGCTTCCCCTTGCTTGTAGATCAAGATGTAAGCTCTCGGCTGCTGTTCCAGCACCATGCCTGCCTGCCTCCTGTCACACTCCCCACCATGTTAGTCAAAGACACCCCCTCAAAAACTGGAAGCCCCAAATAAACTCTTTCTGTATCGCGTTGGTCATAGCATCTTATCACAGCAATAGAAAAGTAATCAAGACACTTTTATAAGCCATTCTCTACTCTAAAGGAATGTTTAAAAGGCCGGGGCAGGGGGCGGGGGTGGGGGAAGACACCTGCAAACTCTCCAATCTAGAACTCTCCCCCAGTTTTCCTATTGCTCTCAGGATGAAGACACACACTCTGTGAGTGGTTCTCAGGATTCTGCATGACCAGGTGCCCTCCCCCTTCACGTGCCCTCCATCTCTTCTCTTCTCTACACTGGCCAGCCTCCGCATTCCGTTATGTCCTGACACAGGTCCTGGTACGTGTGTTCTCCCTCGATACCCAGTATGTGCCTTCCTTCTCTTCCTTTGTGAATGGTGACTCAGTCTTTAGGCCTCCTTCAGTCATCCTTTCTTCAGGGACGTCCTCCCACACAGCCTGTCATTGCTCAGTTGAGACTGGGAGGTTTGTTTTCTTTGGGGTCTGTCTGTTTATTTTGATAGCACCTGCCACAGTTGGAGATTGTATTCACTATATTCTGGTCAGTTTCTGTCTCCTTGCAGATGAAGTATACATTCATCTTCCTGTGCCTGCCTTGGCAGCTAGTAGTAGGTTAGCTTTCAAATATTTATCACAAGAATAAAAGGAATTGCAGAGAAGTGACCTTTAGCAGGGGCTGCCCATATCGGGCCTAGAAGACACGATGCACAGGGCCAGTCCTAGAAAGACTCTCACAGCCAAGCTGAAAGTAGAAAGGTGCTGTCTCCTTGAAGACTGCCCAGTTGCCAAGGTTACAAGTTATGACTTGTATTTTACCCCTTTTCCTTTAATATATGCCCCAGTTTCTTAGACCCCATCAATTCGTCAGGATATAAGAAGAAGCTGAAGAGGTGGCTTCCTTTGTCCACTAGTCCCATGGACCTTTCTCTATTTACGGGGATGGAAACTAGAAACATACAAAGTATCTACTTCTACCTTTCTGTGAAGTGGGTGGCACCTTTGCAGAGGTCTCTTCATGTCTCCACAGTATTCTTGAGACATAGGGTTTCTGTAACTGACACATGAGTCCCCTGCTGACCCCCAGAAGCTGGATGCTGTGCTCAGATGAAATTAGCTCTTCAGAGGAAGAAACTGAGATGCCCTTGCTCTTATAAATGTGTAAAACAATAAACCGAGTCTTTGGAACTGCAAATAAATGTGTCAGTGAAGAGTGTGCATTTAGCCTAGACCAGTGATTCTCAAGCTGTGGGTCATGACACCTTTGGGGAGGGGGTGTCACATATCAGATATCCTGCATATCAGGTATGTATTACATTATGATTCATAAAAGTAGCAAAGTTACACTTGTGAAGTAGCAACAAAATAATTTTATGGTTGGGGCTCACCACAACATGAGGAACTTTATTAAAGGGTCACGGCGTTAGGAAGGTTGAGAACCACTGCTATAAAGTGTTATCAACCCTGGAGTCCTTTTCTTCAAGAAGTAAGTGGGGTTTCCTGGACTGATTCTGAAATACAATTTCACTGATGCACACCGGGACTCACACGCAGGGACGGGTGCATGCCTCTGGTGTGAGTGTCAGGCTCTCCCACAGCCTCAGATACTTGGGAGGCTAAGGCAGTAAGGACATAAGTTCTAGGTCAACTTGGGCAATTTATAAAAGCACTGCCCCAAAATTAAAGTAAAAAGGCCTAGGAATAAGATTAGTGATAAGATACTTGACTGCCATGCAAAACAACAACCTACTTCAATTCCCAGTACCACTACATGTGTATTTTTCTTGCGAAAAAAATGATAACAGCAAAACAATTATAAAACAAACCCAATGAGTCAAATAGAATAAAATTGCCTATAAAATGTCACTTACAAAAATCTCTTCCATTATTCAGTGTTTCCTTCTACTATTTTTATCACATAGATATAATTTTAGGATAAGCACACATGAATTCTCTGTAACTTGATATTCATATAAGTTTTCCTAATTACTGTTCCATGATTATCAACATAAAATCATAAATTTGCCAAGAAGATTCATTCTGATAAGCACGAAGAAGGAGTGATATCAGCAAACTTGTGCCGCTCTAGAAATGTCTATACCTTTAATACAAAGAATTAGATTGGAACACCGCCTCTCCCAGCTTAGCAGTTCTTTCTTAAGCAACTAGTGTCACATTTTAAACTTTTTCTTCGTTTAAAAAAAAAAACTTACTATTTTAGTTTCTATGCTGAGTGTTTTGTATGCATGCTTGCCTGCCCATCTGGGCACTACTTGCATGCCTGGCACCCCCAGAGGCCAGAAGAGGGCATTGGATGTTCTGGAATTGGGTCACAGATGGTTGTGAGCAGCTATTGGGTGCTGGCAGTCAACACTGGGTCCTCTGGAAGAGTAGACTGTCCTTTTGAACAGACAGCTGAACTATCTCTTGGCCCTTCCTCGTTTTCAAATGAAGTTCACAGTAAGTTGAATTGAAAGTAGTAATACCATCAGCTGAGGTAGATCCCAAGGAGATGTAATCTATATCTATTTCAGCATCTTCCCACTCGTTCCTCTTAGAGAAATACTGAGAAAGAAGTTACTGATTTAAAAGACAGAATGTGTCTACAGAGCTGAAATCGTTTTCTTGGGGCCTGATTCTGTTGGGGTCAGCCCTGACACCCAGGTTCTGAGGTGGGGACAGAGTAGGCAGACCAGAGGCTAATGACCTCTGCCATAAACTTTCTTACTGTTCTGGGGGCCAAAAACTGATGGCTTTCTGACAGTTGACTCATGCTGATAGCAGCAGCAGATTAAGAAAAGAAAGTTACATGGGTTCTTTACTCTTTAACTCAGGGGCCTCTGGCTGGCCATGAGGCAAGAGGCTTGGAGCTCATTAACTCTTTGTGAGCCAAAGAGAAAGAAAAAGGATAAAGAGAAAATCATGCACACACACACACACACACACACACACACACACACACTCAGCAGGGTCCAAATGTACATTTCACCAATTTTACAAATGTACATGCAAACTTATATTCATACACATATACCTACATATGTAGGTATGTACATCAAACAGACAGACATATATACATATACATGCATATATACATTTGGTGGATGGAGCAGAGCCCCAACAGCCACACTTTATTTTTCTCTCTCAGCCTTTTTATACCTCTTAGACAAAAGTTCTTTATAAAATGACCTCACAGATAAAATGTCACACAAAAGGAGTTACAGAAGGATGTCAAGAATAAGTTCAAAGCAATGTTTTAATTCTATAAGCTCATTATAAGTTCACAGCAACAGTTTCACATGGCCTTGCTTTATCACAGTGCACACCTGTGGCTTCATCCTCGGACCTGACCTAGAATGAATGCTTTTCCTTGATCACAAATCTGTCCCAAGCCATCTCTCTTCTTAGTGTAATTTATGAAAGTCTTTGTACTCCTTTACTTGTGCAGCTTTACTCACTATTCTATGAAGAGGGGCACATTCTATTCTTGATCATAACTTTACGTTTCTCTGGCAAAACAACTAAACCATATCCTTAAACTTTCTTCCTAAAATTATTTGAATCAATTGAGGAATTCTGTAGTCAATAATACAGCTAAACAGCACTAATTCGTGAAAGTTCATCTTCGTGTTGAGCTGCAGGAAATTTGCCCGGTAGGGTGGGCTGATGCCTAGGAATCATCAGGCTATGTAATAGGCATATTAGTAAAGACATATCAGCAGTGAGAAGCAATCCTGGTACAAAGTCTCTGGGGTCCATGCCTCTTAGAGCACACCCATCACAGCCATGCAAAATGGTGGGCCATTCCAAGAAAACACTTGCTTGCCATAGCCTTTCTTACATGGCTTGTGCCCTGGTACTATTGATGTGTTATAGCAGTGTGGCAGTCTGCGTCTGTCCCCTCCTCTCTCATATCACACAGTGGCATGTCCAATTACACAGTGAGCTACTGACTGTCAAAATACCTGTTTGTTAACTCCATAGCAAACCTATTTCTTTCATGAGGAGGTAGCCTACATAGCTCCTGACTAAGAGTGAAAGGAAGTCACTGGGAGTGAACTTAAGATTAAGAATACTGAAGGAGCTTCTCTGCACTGCCCACCCATGTCCAACACCTTAAACCACCGCACTCCTGAATCATAAGCATGAACATGAGACTGGACCTTTGTCATGTGGTGGTTTTTTTATCCAGACAACAATAGACATGAAAGTGACTCTACTGAGGGCTTTGAAGTAACTTGTATCCTAAATAACATGAGCTCAGAATAGCATTTGTTTAAGACAACTCACCTAACACCCACATTATGTTGTAGCTTCTCATTTGATTTGACATGTCTCATATTATCTTTATTTAGGTTCAACTATATATTGCCTATGGAATTACAAATTCTGTTTGAATGTACTTCTTTCCTGTGAAAAAATCCCATAAATGATTTATTTTAAAAACGCATAAATACATTTTCCTCAAAAACTACTAACTAAATTCACTTGGCAGGTATTATAATTATATCCCATTGTCTGCAAGGACAGTTGGGTTGCAATGAGAGAATCTGAAATTAAAGGCACTTAAACAATAGGTTAAATTAAGGCACATAGTGTGAAGTCTATCACTGTAATGACTTTAGTATTGTTTCACATCAGCGCTCAAACACATCATCAAGGACCCAAGTCTGTCTTCCTGCTCTCCCACTTCACCCAGGTGATTTCCTCTTCTGTCTGGATGTGATGCACATCTGGCAGTTACCATAGTCACATCCAAAGGCAGAGGAGATGAAACAACGTTCTGTGAACCACACCATACAAGCCAAAGACTTGTTCTGAAGCTCATGACCGTCGTCATTCTTCATTGGTCAGATGGGGGCACATACCCCTGCATACTCAAAGCAGCTATGAACAAAGACAAAACTTCTACTATAGATGCTAGGGTTTGGATCTGAAGGACAAACAACAAACAAACAAACAAACAAAAAAATCCCTGGCACTCAAATAATAGATGCAGAAGGGAAGCAGATGTTCTGCATAAAGCAGTCATTTAGACAAGCGCTTAGGGCTGCTCTCTCAGCACGTAAGGAGTGGGAGGACACAACCCTGCCTCCGTTTTCCCAGATGTTGGCAAACACCAAGTGTGCCAGTGGACCTTTGTAAGGCAGAGGCCAGATCTCCTCTCTGCATATGGTCTCTATACTTATGTGCAGCCTGTCAACACACAAGATCTCTTGAATAGTAAAGTTTGCTCCTTCCTTCTCAAGAGCAGTCTGAGCAAGTTCATTTTTCAAAGTCTTGAAGGTCTTGGCTACGTGTTCAAGGCAAGACTCTCAGGGCTTCTTCCAGGGAAAGGAAGCAATGTCTTAGGAAGTATGTCACTAAGGGAGCGGGTGTGGAGGCTGACAGTACACCCCAAGACATGTGTCCTGGTTTGGATGTGTGAGCTCAAAGACTTAAGTGTTGAAAGCTTAGTCTCCGTTAGCCAGAGAATCAACCAATGGAAGGCTCTTACATCATTAGGACATGCCCACTGAAAGGACAGATAAGCTCTTGTGGACCCTAGTTTGTCTCCAGGCGCCCTTTCTAGCTCCCTATCTTGCCACATGATCGCTTCTCTCACTTATGCTCTTACTGTGATGCCGTCTGCCATGAATCAATGAAGCCAGCCATTGTGAGTTAAATAAACCTCTTTTCTTTATGAAGTACCTAGCCTCAAATATCTTGTCACAGTAGGAAAGGCTGGACTAGTACACTAAGTTGGTGAAATGCCAATCAAAGTTTTGAAAAAGACGTATATATTTACTATATTTCCATGTCTTAAAGTTTTGTTTTTAATTTTAAATTTAATATATTTAATTTGTGATGGGGGGACATACGTACATCGAAGTATGTGTGTGGATTCTAGACAAAGTTGGAAGTCTAGACAATCTTTCTACCATGTAGAGATCAAATCAGATTATTAGCCTTGGTGGCACATGTTTTTACCTGCTGAACTGACCCTGTTAAATTTTAATAATATGCTGGTTCCAGGGGTGCATGCCTATAATCCCAGCACTCAGGGAGAAGGTAGGCAGATCTCTATAAGTTCAAGGCCAGCGTGGTCTACATAGCTAGTTCCAGGCCACCTAAGGATACACAGTGAGATCCCATCTCCAAAAACCAAAACCAAATAAACAAATATTTTAATAACATTTTATATAGTAAAGTATATTCAAAATATTATTTTAGCATGTAGCTAATTCAATAGATTGATTGTAAGAAAATTTTGTTTCTTAATGGTGAGTTTGGAACCAGCGTGTACTTTCATTCCCGGGGCCCCTCTGTTGAGACCAGTGATACCCCAAGCACTTGGTATTAGCTGTCTATGGATCAGTGCAGATCAATTACTCTGATTTCCCCAGAACAGCCTGACTCTTTAATGGTGTTCATTACTTTACCACGCATCTTGTCAGTTCTTTTACCCTGGTGGAATGAAAATCGAAGTAGTGATACACTTTAAAGTACTTACTCATATATTAGTAATTGGCAAGAAATAAGTCTACTGTTGCCTTTGCATCCAGGAGAAACGCTACATCTGTAAACAGTATCTGTATTGGAAAAATGGAGAGTCTGTATTGTCAGCAAACAAGCAGAGATATCCACAGCGGGTCCCAGAGATCTTGGCCCCGTTGGCTCAGGACATATAGTGCTTAGTTTTAACAAGATTATGGCAAAATTTAGGGAGACCAGGAAACAAGTGGGCATTGAGTTGGGAGTGAATCAGCCTAGTGGAGATCCTAAAAGATGAAAAACAAAATTCAAAGAGGATCACAATATAGTGACAGACAAAATGGACAGAATTCATAGTTAGGTTGAATCTGATCGATAATACTATATGACTTAAAAAATTTTTTTAAAAAGAGAAAGCTTGCTTGCATTTCTCTTTCATGTTATCTGTGGGGTGGGTGCTGACCACAGACTCTGTATGAGCTTCACCTGTCACACCCGGCCCCCCCACTGCCCCTCTGCACCTGTATTTAAAATAAAGCATATGATATGTGTGAATGGCAACACAGTAGTGGAAGATCAAGGGTTTGGAGGCAGAAAGACTAGAGTTTAAAAGTACTTCTCTGCATAATGTCACTTTTGCCCCCCATAGGAGTGCAAAGGCATTTTCTGCCAAGGCTGATGGCCTGAGTTTGAATCCTATCCTTCTACATCATGGACAGATAGAACCAATTTCCCCAAGTTTCCTTCTGACCTCCATATGTGCACCTATAGGTACATTACAGACACACAAGATAAAAAAAAATTAATGTAAGAAAAGTACTATACTGCCTTGAACTTAATGTCTCTGAATCTCATCTTCTCATGTGACGAGGGGAGAAAGCCAGTAAGATGTCACTGCTAGTAAGGGCAAAGGCACTAAGTTTACTGAAGTGAATTCAATCCCTGAGACTACCATGTTGGAAAGAGAGAACCACTCCCCTACCTGTTGTCTCTAACCTCCACAAGCATGCAGTGGCAACACACACACACACACACACACACACACACACAAGTTGGCATTCAGAACTTGATGCAAAGCTCGAGGGGGCCCGAAGGGCAGGGCATCTAAACCCCATTCCATAGATACCTCTGACCTCCAGCTGGAGGGTGGTGGACTACCTTGATGGGTCACTTGCACGCGCACAGCTCCTTCCCAAAGAGTGCATCAAAATCCTGTAGATTTATTGGCCCCAGTTTGCTTTCTGGACTAAGGTGAGTGTCAGAGGCAGCAGTTACTGAGAGCCAAGAATATGATGGCTCTGATGGGCCAGCCATCTCCAGGGACGCTGACACGAGGCTAATAGACTTACTGGATGTAGTGAAGCAGCTAACGTCAGTCTTCCTGGAACAGAAAGCCTGACTATGGCTTTCCAGAAACTCAGGATATTAAGAACCCCACTCCCATCCCAGACTGCTGCCAAAGCACACAGCTAATGTGCCGAAACTCCTTCCTCAAATGCCCTTTAGTGCAAGTGCCAAGGTTCTGTCTTTTTCTTTCATAAACATATTTCATTATTTTTTCTTATATCAAGAAAATTTCATAATTAGAATGTAAAAAAACAAAACAAAACAAATAGAGATCTAAAGGCCAAACAAACAACTTTGTTTTCCTGGGCTCAGGATCCCATGTCTTACTTACAGATAATAAAAAGATGAGTTGTAACTAAAAATAGCGGCGTTTATTGCACATCTCTTCTCTCCCATGTGCTGGCTCGGTACCTTATTCCCATTTTACCATTTGGAGAGAAATGAGTCCCAGAGATGTCACAGGCTTGTCCAGTGCCACAGAGTGATATGAGAAGGTGGCAGTGCAGATTTAAACTGGGGCTCTCAGGATCTGAAGGCTGACATGGAGCTGCTCCACCGTGGCACTGACAGGGAAAGGGAGTTTTAGGAGTCTGATGCTATCTGTGCCTATGATTTTGTGGTTTTTAGCAACATTGTACGGGCAGAGTGCTTGGGCAGAGGAGCAGAGGGCATAGAATATAATTAGCCAGAATCTTAGGCCTGGTGGCTCACATAGCCTCAGGCACTAAGTTGTTCCTTGTTGTCAGGACAATGCTTATTTTGATGACTATGTATCTACCTCCTCTATATTTGATTAATGAATTTCTCTTCCTTCCTTTCTTCATTCTTTCCCTTCTTCCCTCTCTCCCATCCCCTCTTTTATAGGTTTTTTTTTCCATGTAGCCCAGGTTTACCTCAAACCTGAGATCCTCCCTCAGCCTCCTGAGTACCAGGATTACAATAGGTCCACTCTACTGTTGACGTTTGCAAAATTTCTTTCCTATCGTGGACCCACTACAGAGGTTGACTCACAAAGTTCTCAATGATAATTTCCTTGCAGAACAGGTGAGTGAGCTGGACTTGGTGTCGGGCGCCTGTACTCAGCTCTGTATTGGGCTGACGAAAATGGAATGTGAGTTAGAACATGGCCTGGAGAACATAGCAAGATCAAAAAAAAAAAGGAAAGGGAGGGCGGGAGAGGCATCTTCTGGATGACTCAGCCATAATCTATGATAGTCAGTTTTTAGAAAAGTATCTGAGGCAACATTGTCATGAACTGGACATCTCTCCTCAACAGACCATAAGAACCAAAAAGCAGGACATACACTGCAGGGAGTGTTTCAAATCTCATGGCTACTAGCACAACACTGGGCATCAGAGAGGTGCTCAGGTGATAGTTAGTTACTTTAGAAGAACCTAAACTGAAGTGGAAACTAAAGGGTTCTTTGGAAAGTCGGTTGGATGGTGTTTTGCTGGGGAAGTTTAGCTGAAGTAGACACAGGTGAAAGGACATTCTGCTAAAGCACGCATGTGAAAGGATGCGTGATGAAGGATTCTTCTCTAATGACACTGTGTATCTGTCTGCCTTACATTGAGTGCTTGAGCTCTATTTGTTGGAACTCCATAGAGAGAAACATGCCACCTTGGAAAGGAGGCATCCTCACCTCCCAGCTGTCACATTGGAGCCATTGCTCTCTGCTTTCCCACAATCCAGTGAGCTTTCAGGAAGCTTCCAGATCTTCACATGTATTCACAGAGGGGCCACTCAGTCACCCAAGAGAGCCACTATTTTCTTCTCTTTGGCTCTGTCTCACGTCACACCACTCAGTGTGAATTATGTCCTATCTCTGCCATGTCAATGTTTCCTAGGGGTTTTAGTGAAAGAACTTGTGATGTCTATTCTTGGTTATCAACCTGACTATATCTGAAATGAACTACAATCCAGAAAGGAGGGCACACTGGAATGGAAATTTGAGGGTTCTTTGAAAGTTGTTTGGATGGTGTTTTGCTGGGACAAGCTCGTAAAGGAACATTTCACTGAGGCTGACACAGGAGAGAAGATGTTCTGCTAAAGCAAGCACGTGAGAGGACACGTGATGATGGACTCTTTGCTAACAGCATGCATATACTGAAATGCCTTACATTGCATAGTTGAGCTGCCTTTGTCAGGACTCCATAGAGAGAATCCAAATCTTCTGGTGGTGTACTGCAGTTTGTTGCTGCTACCAAGGACTCGGGCTGATTGGATGCACGTGCTGAGGCAAGGCATGTGGACGGCACGTGATGTTTACAGGGTATAAATAGGACTCCACAGAGTGACAGAGACAGAGCTTGGCTTGCTGGTACACCTAGCTGTGCACTGCTTGTGGGTTTCTCGTCTGTACTGATCTTCACTGATCTTCACTTCCCTGAGAGAGGCATAGCCAAGAACTTCTCCTGCTGTTCCTTTTGGTCCCTCCTGATGACTTGAGCAGAGGCTGAAGCATGGGTGTGTCTGCTAGGTCATGTTACCACTATTGCTACCAACTCTACCGAACTGGACTGCTGGTATATCCATGAAGTGTTTGCAAGTGGATCGAGGTGCTGCTGCCTGCTAACCGGGGAACTGAACTGCAGATTTCCAGACAACACAGACAGGAGTTGCTCCATAGAACCTTTCTAAATAGGTCCACTCCCCCCAACCCCATATTCTTCCCTTTCCACTACCTCTGGTGGAAGGTGGATTACAAGGCAGGTGAAAGCTTTTAAGAACCATCATTAAAAATAGGATTTGAAAAAAAAATTAAAGTTATAACACACCTTTGAAAGACTTTCTACTTGGTTTGAAGTGGGGGAATCTATTTCTAGTCCAGACCTCTGAGCCAGGAAAACACGCACATTTAGTCCAGACATGGAGGTGGGAAGACACAAACCACCTTTAATCCAGATCTCGAGGCCAAAAGACACACCGTTAATCTGGGCTCTACCTTCTGCTAGAAACCATATAAGGACAACAGAGGAAGGAAGGTTCTGTTCTTTGCCTGCTTACCCTCATCTTTCTAGCAATCCATTCTGTCACTGGCATTGGAACCTACTTCAGTATTCCAGCATTACAGAAGACCAGCTGAGATATCCAGCCTTGAGGGACTGAGCAACTACTAGATTCTTGGACTTTCCGTCCACAGCTAGCCATTGTTAGATTAGGTTGTCTACAGCCTGTAAGTCATTCCAGTAAATTCCCCTTTTTATTGGAAGAGAGAGATAGACTCGTTCCATAAGTTCGTGACTCTAGAGAACCTAATACAGAGCACCTTCATCTTTTTATTATCAGTCTAGGCTTGCTAGTGATACCTCCAACCCAGGAGGACACAGAATAGAAAGCCTTTACTAGGCTCTATAATCTACTTAAATATTTGCATATATTTACATTATATATGTGATATATATATATATATATATATATATAATATATATCACTCCAATAAACTCTATTTCCCATATTGCAGTTGTTATATAAAGATGAATTCAAAGAAATATAATCTATCCACAAAACTGTAGTTAAAAGGCATTCTGATTCTCACACTTCTCCTTAAAGGTGGCTCCCCACCATTTGAAATGCTTCTCAAGCTCCTCTGAGGTTCCACGTGAGAAATCTTGTGGTTCCACGTTCTGCTTCTCCCGCTTGAGATTTCCAGGTGCTGCTGCACAATAAGCCAGAAAGGATGAATTAGAGCCCAGATCTCAGTCTGGCTGTGAATGCCGGGACTTGAGGGGTGGGGATGTGAGCGTGGGGGTGGGGAAGGATGAGGAGCCTTTTCCAAGGACCTCAATGTTACAGCTCCATAAGACAGTATTCAGTGAAACAGCTTGCATACATATACACACTACACACACACATACACATACACATACACACATACACACCATACACTACACATACATATACAATTTGAGAAGGGGTTTTTCAGGTCAGTGTACATTGGCTGGGACTTAAGGTGTTAGGAATGCTTCATTTTCACGGAGAGGCACCCCAGGTGCTGGCCAGGCAGATTCGTATCGGAGAAAGGGACTACATGACAGTCCATGTAGAGGATGTTGAGGGTCAGGCTCCCAGATAAAGTCGGAGGAAAAGATGAGATGACTGCCTAAACCACAGAAAAGACATAGACCTGGGCTTGTGGAACAGTTTTGGGATTTTTTGGGAGGGCAGAGGGGAGACTTTGATGGTAAGGTTGCAGTCTGCCATGAGTGGACAGTTCCCTGATCTTGGTGCAGAATGGAGGACAGGAATCTATTTCGTCTTGGAGATGACTCCATTGCTGTAAAGAGACACCATGATCAGGCAACTTTGATAAAGGGAAGCATTTAATCTGGGGCTTGTGTACAGTTTTAGAGAGTTAGTTAGTTCATGATCATCGTGGTGGGAAATAGACAGGCATGGTGCTGAAACAGTGGTTGTGTGTGTGTATGTGTGTGTGAGTGAGAGGGGGAGGGGAAGGAAGGAGAGCGAGAGCGAGAGCGAGAGCGAGAGCGAGAGCGAGAGCGAGAGGAGAGAGAGAGAGAGAGAGAGAGAGAGAGAGAAGAGAGAGATTAAGCCTGCTGCTGCCTTTTGAGCCTCAATGCATCTCCTCCTAAACCTTCCTCTAGCTTCCCAAACAGTTCCACTAACTGGGGACCAAGCGTTCAAACATATAAGCCTATGTGGGCCATTCTCATTCAACTCACCACAACTGCTGTCTACAAAATTGCCCCAAAGTTAGCGGTTTAAAGTTGTGTTTACTACTGCTTGGTTATTGTGGGCAGCTTTCAGATACTGCTTCCTGGGTGACCTGGCTTCAGGTTTCATAGCCAAACCGCTGGCTGAGGCTGAGTTCTTTTCCTAAAGCTACTAGAAGTGGGGCAGGAGTCTCTTTCAAACTCCCTTATGTAGTTCTGTAAGGGTTCACGATTCGGCGTAGGATTTAAATGCAAAGAGTGTTTTATTCTGCCAAAGTCCTGCATGTGGGTCTCCCATTACCAAGATAGAAAGACAACCAAGTGAGCTCACAGGCCTGATTTAAAGAACATTAGGGGATTCTGAGGTAGGTGCTCATCTTTATCCTGCTCCATCTCTAGGATATTCCATTACCAGGACATGGGGGCTGGAAACTGTTGCTGGGGAGGTCTGGAAACTGCTGCTGAGGAAATCTGGAAACTGCTGCTGACCCATTGTCCTTGCCTCAGGCCAGGTGGCAAGATAGCTTCTGAGGCCTGGACTTGCTGGACTTGCTCAGTTGTTACAAACAGAGATTTAGGCCTTGTCTTCTGAACTACCAATTTGAAGCCTGTCATGGAGTCAGCCTAGCCTTCTCAGTTCTTAGCTGCCTTAGTTATCCTTTGTCCTATGTCCTCTCTGACCACAGAGTTGCAACAGGACAGGGCAACTGGCTTCACTCAGAGGAAATGGGGGGATGGTGGAGAGAGAGAGACAGAGAGACAGAGAGAGCAAGATGGACAGAGTAGGGAGAGAGAGAGAGAGAGAGAGAGAGAGAGAGAGAGAGAGAGAGAGAAACACTCTCTAAGAAGGAATCCAAAACTGTTCTGTAACCCAGTCTTGGAAATGATAGCCTAAAGCTCTCGTGATGTTCTGCTCTTTACAGGAGAAACAGTAGGTTCATCCCATTCTCAGGAAGAAAGGACTACACAAAGTCATAAATGTCAGTGAGCAAAGGCTACTGCTATCACAGAACTTACTCATCTTAACACATGGAATTCCCCAACATTATAGACGATACTTTCTTTTTTATTTTTTAATTTTTTAAAAGATTTATTTATTTATTTTATGTATATGGATTGCTCTCTTCAGACACACCAGAAGGGCATTACAGATCCCATTACAGAGGGTTGTGAGCCACCATGGGGTTGCTGGGAATTGAACTCAGAACGTCTGGAAGAGCAGTTGGTGCTCTTAACCATTGAGCCATCTCTCCAGCCCCTACTTCCTTTCATTTAATCAGTCATGGTTTCTAGTTTATTTTCTCCTCACTTTTGTGCATTTTATTTGGTAGGCTGTGCACTTGTCTGTAATGTTTTACAATAATGCTTATCATTTTGTCAGGATTTTTATCTTGCTCTCAACTCACCCAGCCAAGGAGATGAGGAGGTATACTTTCTTCCCCACCTACATCTTGTTGTTCTCAAAAAGCATCTGAACTCTAAGCTTGATATTCTGAATATAGTGGGTTAAATAAAGTATATTACTAATTTTAATTTTAACTGTTTCTTTTGGTCTCTTAAATGGGCTACTAGAGAAAAGTTTTCAATCACAATTTATAATTTCATTACATTTTTACACTCACATGTGGGGCTCACAGATGTGGTTTGCCCTTTGTGCCTGTTGAACATCTCAGCTGTGGGTTACCATGGCTTGATTTTCAACACGAAATCTTCATTTTCTTTGGAATAATTTCTTAGCTCTTGAATCAAACACCCTTCCATTTATTTTTGGCTGTGGCAACTTCAACTTTTAAGTAATTGTGTAGAGTCAGGGCTGGGGACATACATAGCTTGGTCTTTAGAATGCAGGCATCAGGCTCTGCATTCAAGCTCCAGTGCTGCCAACATGAATAGTCAGCAGAGGGTAAGCTTTCTAAGCCTTGCGTGGCTGAAGACAGCTTTATGCCTCTCCTCCTGGCTTATATTTGGCCGGGCAGCCACTGTTTCATTTTCTCTGATAATCCATTGCTGGTAGTTTTGATCAACACAGATAATCTCTTTGTTTTTTCCTAACTGTAAGCTTCCAGACTTGCTCTTTTTTTCTTGCAGTCCAGACTTCTCAGGAACCTGCACTGAGACTGTTTTGTTTTCATTAATTCTTTTGGTACTTAGGGGCCTTCCTTATGAAGGCTTCCTGAACTAAAGATATCTTTCTTCCTTCCTTCCTTTCTTCTTCCTTTCTTTCCTTCTTTCTTTCTCCTTATTTATTTATTTATTTATTTATTTATTGGGGGGGCAGGATACTGCTAATTCTCAAATTTTGCAATTCTTATGCAAATATAACTCTGCTTAAGAGAACGTCCTGTTCCTTAACTTTATAGGACATTTGAGAGCTCATACTGGGTTGCTCGGAACTCCTTAGGGCAATGCCACAACAGATTTGTATACCAGGCAAACAATCCCACTCTTTACATCATCAAAATAGTAATAGCTTGAAACAACATTGCGGCTCAGTCTTCCCCTACACAGACCTTCAGTTGAACTCACCCTTCTTCCCACTGCTGACAGAATTTGTTCTGGGCTGTGTTGTCTCTTAGTTTTCATCTTTATTGTGAAATTCTGGAAGTGAGAAAGAAAGGCAAGTTAGATACCTTTCCAGACTCCCATTTTAAATTCTTGCTTATTTATTATTTTTTATTTTGGGGACACAGTGGGCTTTATTGGAGGGTCTGGGCAAGGAGAAATTAGCATAAGGGAAGCTTTCATAGGTAGCAGAGCTGACCACACATCCAGGGAACGAGGAGTGGAGATGATGTTGACTCCCAGTCACCAAGGTTGAGTCACTTCTCAGCCACCAAATTCATGAGCATCACACTTGGCAAAGCTCCCGTCCTCTGACATGAATATCTGAGGAATTAGGACATGGTTCTGGAGACACTTCAGTTATAAGCTCCTGGTGCCACAGGATGGTGTGGATAGAGCTGGGAACCCGGCCAATGTTAACCTTGACCATCCTACCCCAAAGTTTTAAAACTGCAGTTCACATACCCGTCCAAAGCCTAGACAGAGAATCTCAAGAACAGACATGTGAGTATCGATTGGACAGGGCTTTCTCCAAGGTCCTTTATAGCAGAGCTTCTTAAAAGTTTCTACTCTAAATCCCAAGCCAAAGTCACTGGAGGATCATTTTATGTTTTAATGAAACTCAAGTCAGCAACTCAAATGATAATTTTTAAAAATCAAACGTTCATAATCCAATCCAAATCCAATCAAGATGTACTACTTTGAAAGCCACATGACTGGAATGTTGTCTATAACTGAACCACCATGCTTCTGTAAGAGCAGGAAGTCTGAATGGACGGTAAAAACACTATTGGTTACAAGGCAGCACAGTCTGCTGAGCTGAGGTGTTGCAGGGAAGTGTGTTATCACTTAGCATGAAGCGAGCTCAATGTGCATATTGTATATTCAGAGCCAAGGCTGCACTAACGTCAGTAGTGCCAGCGACACCTCAGATTCGCTAAGCATTTAACTTCGAATGAATCTTTGGTTTCTGCACATTGAGAAACTTTTACTGTTGCCAATTTTGTCCAGATCCCACATTCAGTTACACAACCCCATATGGGTTTGCACACTCCAGGTTTAAGAAGCTGCTCTACAAAAGTCGAATGACACATGTTCTCTCTCTTACGTGAATCATAGCTTCCAATTTTTGAGTGTGTGTATTTGACTTGAAGTGTCTGTGGAGATCTGGAAGCTGGGAAGAGATTACGGGGCAGAGGGAGGAGGAAGAGTCCTTAAGAGTAATGGAGAGAGTAGACCACATGTGATGTGAGGTTGTGGTGGTGTGACTGAGAAATGGCCCCCCATGGGCTCATGTACTGAATACTTGGTACCCACCTGGTGGTACTGTTTGGGAAGTTATGGGACCTTTGGGAGGTAGTGCCTTCCTGAAGGAAGTGCATCACTGAGGGAGGGCTTTAAGTGCGTACAGTCCTGCCCCACTTCCTGTTCTCACTTTCTGCTACCTGTGTGTGGATGAAAATGTGATCAGCCATCTCCCAGCTTCCACCACCATGTGTTGCTTTCCCATCTATGATGGTCTCTATTCTTCTGGAATAGGAAGCCATCACAAAACTACCCCATCAAGTTGCTTTGGGTTGTGGTACTTTATCACAATAACATAAAAAATCCATAATACAAAAGTAGACGAAGAGAGAACTGGAGAGGGAAAGGTTTAAATAAAGATGAAGAGGGGAGAAGGATTAACTAAAGCTATGAATATATGGAGAAAACATATGGAAATTTAATTTTAAAACTAATTTAAAATATAATGAAAAGTAAGAGAGTTTGAAGACAGATGCACTGTGTGGGTGGACAATCCCAATCCTAGAAGCCATGGAGTCAGATTCCTGTACTATCTACATGTATTATTATTATCTACTTTTCTGCTGCTGTGATAAAACACCATGACCAAAAGTTGTGGAGTGGTGGGCTGTGTGAAGCAGCTGGGTGCCTAGTTGAGCAAGTCTTGAACCTCGAACCTTTATCAGGATGGCAAGTGTTGGGCTCTGCCCAGGCCCTGGTTCTTCTCATTCAGCTTCGGCCCTCCACAGCCCTCCCAAAGGGAGGTCTATGACCATCAGTCACAAGGAACAGTGCCTCAGGCTCTCCCACATGTAGATGAGGTATCTCCAAGCTCTCAGTCCAAGCCAATAGGCATTATCTGCTGCCAGACCCTAACCCACCCTGAAACTGTATATAAGGGCTCTATTCAGGAGAAGTAAAGGTGTGTTCGAGAATCATCCTGGTGTCTGAGAGTTTCTGTCTGAAGAGCTGTAACACTTGGGGAGAGATCCGCTCTCCTGGAACCTTCCTGGGGCACCAAGCTGCTTCCTTGCCAGCTAGCCAGCTTCCTATCATTGGCCCAGCCTGGGCCGGCTCAGTGCGGAGAGAGACAGGTGCAGCACCTGGGAGTGACCTAGCTGCGACAGTGGAGCAGAAGCAACAGCAGGCAATCTCTCCTCCCTGCTTGCACTCGTACCCTTTGGCCCAGACCTCTCACACCAGGCTGGGCTGGAGACTAATGGACAGTGGAGACTCAGGCAGAGGACCCTCCCTGCTCTCACTCTGTCCTTAGCCGGGAGATCGTCATGGGACACTCTCCGAACTGGGGACCTACAAAAAAGTGGCTTATGGAAAGAATATTTGATTTTAGTTTATGATTCCTGGGAAGAGCATGCATAATGACAGGGGAGGTGGGGCAGGTGTGGGTCAGCAGGATATAACATCCTCAAACACAAAGACAAAGGAGAGAGGAATGGGAGACAGGTGAGACTATAACCTCTCCAAGTCTGAGCCCAGTGATGTGCTTCCTCCAGCAAGGGCACATCTCTAAGGGCCCACAACATCCCCAAACAGCACAGCAACTAGACAACAAGTGTCTAAACACCTGCACCTATGGGGGATATTTCTCATTCAAATCACCATAATTATCTTGCATAATTATTGCAAACAGAAGAAAAATTTATTTTTCTGCAGGAGAATGTTAATTAAAATAACTACTTTATAAAATTGAATTTATCTATCTACCAATTACCTACAACTTACAAACACGACAAACAGGCTCTAAGATCATAAACATACTAGACCTGATAATTTAGACATTTATGCAGTAGACTATACATTTTAACACTGAAATGGAAACCCTTTCCTACATACCCAACATCATATAGTTGATATGTATTTACACATAATGGATTTTAAAAATAAGGGTCTGCATTTAGAGCCATTCCTTTTCAAACAAAAGAAAAGACCTTTCTAAGATTTTGTCTTTCACCAATAGATTATAAATTCTCAAAGAAATAAAAATCTCTGTAGTCACAGGGAATGTCCCTAAATTAGATTGAAAAGTTAGAGACCACAACAGATTCTGGGTCATACTGTAGTGAAGAACATGCCCAAGGCACTAAACCAAAAAGTTGAAACTAACTTCTCTTTGAAAAAGCTCACCAACCCAGGGGTAAGTCTGGATTCAGCCAGGGTTCTGGTGAGTAGGTAATGGAATCTAGGCAAAGCAGTTTGTGGAAGTATGAATGATGAAGAGAAATCACAAAGCACTCTGGGACCCAGATATATGGTCAAGTTTTATTCTGGGTATATCTGTGAAAATGTTGGTGGTTTTTGGTTTCTATTGTTAGTTTGGTTGGTCAGTTGGCTTTGTGGCTTTCTTGTTTGGTTTGATTTTGTTTTGTACACAACCTCCTGAGTACAGCTGTTCAATTGTGAGCTGAAAGGAGATGCTTTTTCTTGGAGTATTATTTTCACTTACCAGACGAGCGCTGGATATTTGTATAGCTAAAGAGAACTCTATTCTGAGAAGACTAATCAAATCCTTCTTTGCCAACCACCTATATCTAAAGTGATACAGGTTGTCTGCATACAATTCTTTAGCTAAAATAACTAACAGAAACAGAGTGAGTCAGAAAACATGAAAATGGAGTTCACTTCCATCCAGTCAACGTTAACAATGTAAGACAATCGCAACTCAAGTGTTTTCCTTTGTTTCGCTTTTCTTTGGAAGGGTCTAGCTAGCATACCCATGTTGCTTTGACAAATATTTACCAAATTTGCTATCGTGGCTTTTACATAAATTAATAAACATTTAAAACTTTTCTAAGTTTTATAATCTAGTGTGATAAACACACTTATCCTTCATAAATAGAAGTTCTTTGGGATCCTCAATAATTTTTAGAATGTAAGTAAATCTTGTGCCAAAAATTTAAGGATACACACAGTTAAACTGAGATGTACGTGGTTCTGAATTTATAGTAAATAGTAGGTAACTTTAGCAATCCTTGGGACTGTTTACTTGATTGCATAGCACTAAATTCAGTTAAGGTAGTCTTGGAACATCAGTTGTGATGGTGGATTTCATGTTCCAGTTTTAGTGGACCACAGTTCCCAGATACCTGGTCAAGTATTATTTTAGACACATCTGTTGGTCAGTAGGGTGTTTGGAGCTGTTTGGTTTGGGTTGGTTTGCTCTTTAGACACAGGACCTGACTGGATTAGAAGTTGCAATCTGCAACTTTCCTAGTACTGAGATTGCAAGTATGTATACCACATTGAACTTATGAATGATATTTTTGTAGATGAGGTTAACATATATATTGGTAGACTTTGAATAAAGCTCATCACCATCAATTATGTCATAACTTCCTGTAATAAGCTAAAGGAAAGTTAAAACTGAACCCAAAACAAGAAGAAATTTAAAGGCTGACCCTTATTTGTTAAACAAAATTGCTTTCAACATTTACAATCTCATTCCTCGTCTCCAGCTTTAAGGCCTATCTCTTACAGATATTTATCTATTTTCAATTCTACAGTTCTGTAGATAAATTCTTAAAATCATAGCCTTCTCATCTTACGATTTAATATTATCATTCATATTATTATCTATCTATATAGATATAGAGAATATAATCATATAGATAGATAAATTAGTATAGATATTATACATATAATTAGATAGATAGATAATAGATATAGATATAGATTAGTAGATAGATATAGAGATATATATAAGAGATATAGATAGATAGATAGATATAGATAATAGATAGATAGATATAGAGATATAGATATAGATAGATAGATAGATAGATAATATAGATATAGTAGATATAGATATAGTAGATAGTATAGAGAATATAGAATAGATAGATAGATAGATAGATAGATAGATAGATAGATAGATGCAGCTATTCTTTTCTCTGAAGAGTTGCCTAACATTAGGTTTATCAGTAAGGCATATATAACATATATATTACATATATACATCTTTATATAACAATTAAGAAGCCATGAATTTGAGAATAGTCTGGAGAAGCTGGGGGAGTTGGAGGCAGAGAGGGGGAGGTAGAAATGATGTAAGTGGGATACTTATGTATAAAATTCTCAAAAACAAATTTAATTAAAAATATATAAGGAATTCATAATAGCAGCCAATAAATTCTTGATAGGCTAGAGATTAAAATCAAGACTCTATTTATCAAGATTCTATTTATAATGTTAACTAATTACATAAAATATCTTGAAATATATCAGTGACCATAGAAATAGTTACCTGTAATAGTTCTTTACCTAATGCCCATGCTTACAACACCTGAAAAAGTACAAAATAGTTTCTCTTCTAAATCTCTCTTCTTGACACTCACCTCCCATGCCAAGGACTTCTTCATCCCCCAAGGCTTGAACCTTCACTTTCTCAGTTTCTTTAATTTGAGAACTATCTCTAAGTAAGGTGCTAATGACTTCACACTTCCCCAGACAAATTAAATGTTAAATGACAACCTGGAAGAAAGCAGGCTTTGGCCCAAAGTAATTACTCTCTAGCAGGGGAGGAGAGGTCCACAGAACCTGAGTAGGGGGTAGGGATGAAAGATAGTTTCATTTTCTGAAGCCTTCCAAATAGGCTCAAAGAGTTGACAACCTACCTATGCCATCTCTGTAAAGGGTACTCTTCCTGAACTTTCATGGGTGTCGTCACCCTAGCATGGCTTCTGACAGGCATGCCTCCATAATGTTGGAATTAAAGGTATGCAACTCTTCCCCTGCCCTCCCCAAGGCCTTTTAAACCTAAAATTAATGAGAAAATAAATACAAAAGACAGTATAATTTAACTATGTAACTGTATGTTACAAATAATTACAAAGCCAACAAGTTACAAAACTACCTAGGACCAGACCACACTTTTTTCCCCTTAATTTATATTCTAGTTTGCTTTTCTATTGCTATTTGAAACATAACCACAGCCAGTTTGGGAAGGAAAGGATTGAATTCATCTTCATTTCCAGGTCACACGCCATCACTGAGAAGCCAGGATAGGAACCTAAAGGCAGGAGCTGAAACAGTGACTTCAGATGAGCACACCTGCTGCTCTCTTCTTCCTTTCACAGGCTCAGCTACTCTTCTTATGTGGTTCACGCCCACCTGCCTAGAGATGGCTCCGCCCATGGTGGACCTGGGCACCCATTGAAACTACCCCACTAACATGCCTGCAGGCAAGTCTGTGGGAAGCAATTTCTCAGCTGAGTTTTCCTTCTTCTAATGTGACCCTCGTTTGTGTCACAACTTTGTGACAAAAGCTAACCAATAAACATTATAAAAAAAACAAAACACCCATTAATGTGTTTAAAAAATAATGCTTGCAGATCAGGACTAAATAATGAAATGATAGATGAACCAAAAGTTTTTCTTTTTTTTTTTTTCTTAACTTTTTTTTACATTTATTTATTATGTAGTGTGTGTGTATGTGTGTGTATGTATGTGGTGTGTGTTTTTACACTTACATATGTATATGAACATTGTATGTGAAGGTCAGAGCACAACTAGGGAGTTGGTTTTCGACCTTCCATTTTGTGAGTTCCAGAGATCAAATTCAAAGTTCAGGCTTGGCAGCAAGCACCTTGACCTGCTGGGCCATCTCATCAGCTCCCGAAGCGCTTTTTTCCATTTACTTATTTTCATTCTGTGCACACTAGTGTTTTGCCTGCATGTATGTCTGTGTGAAGTGTCAGATCTCCTGGTATCGGAGTATTCAGACAGTTATGAGCTGCCATGTGGGTGCTGGGAATAATGAAACTGGGTCCTCTAGGAGAGTGGCCAGTGCTCTTTTAACCACAGAGCCAACTCCCCAGCCCTGCAAATGTATAAGAAGATAATTCAGGAGAAGAATCTATTAACACCAACTTCCATAGGACACACTACAATGACATCTAATACTTTGTATGCTAACTTTAGAAAACAAGATAAAAGAAAGAAAGAAAATCTAATTTCACTGGATACTAAAGAATGCAAATTTAAGAACGGGAGAATGTCTAGGCTCTTGGAGTAGACAGAGATTCCGATTAAAAGGACACGCCAAGCATTGATGATAATGGGACACAGATACACTACAGTCTATTAAAATGTATGCATTTTGTTCACCCAAAGATCACTGCTAAGAAGGTGCTTGTCTTAGTTTGCCTTCTGCTGCTGCGATTAACACTATGGTCAAAAAACAACTTGGGGACAGAGGGTTCATTTTAGCTTATAGTTCATAGTCCATCTGGTAAGGAAGTCAGGGCATAAACCTAGAGGCAGGACTGAAACAGATGCCACAGAGGAGCTGCTCACAGGCTTGTGCTGCATGCCTTACTTAGCCCATCTGCCCATGGCTGGCACTTTCCTCTCACCATCTATGGGCTGGGCCCAGCCATTAATCAGGCAAATGTACTATAGATTTGCCAAGAAGCAATCTGATGGAAAGCGTTTCCTCCGTTAAAGTTCCTCTTCCCAGATAAGTCAAGTTTGTGCCAAGCTGACAAAAACAAAACAAAACAAAAGTTAAACAAATTGAAAAAAAACCAGAACAATTGGGACCTTTGTCTAATTGTCACATCAGCTTTGATACATCAACAGATCATTATTATAACTTAACTTTCCTTTCTTGTTTATTCCCGAGATCTCATAATAATGTCAATACCATAATACAAAACATAAATAATTTTAAAACTCTCATTGTCATAAAAAAAAATCCACTTTAAAGTTCTATCTCTTTAAAACATCCAAAGTCTCTTTCAAAGTGTAAAGCCTCTTTAAAATATGTAAAACCTCTCTTAAATATCCACAAAAAGAATTCATGCTAATTTTTTTTGTTTGTTTTTTGAGATAGGGTTTCTCTGCATATCATTAGCTGTTCTGGAACTTGCTCTGTAGACCAGGTTGGCCTCAAACTCACGAGATCTGCCTACCTCTCTCTGCTTCTGAGTGTTGGGATTAAAGTTGTGCACTACCACTGCCAGCTCTCACTCTAAAATCTTAGTCTCTCCAAGATTCCAAACTCTCTTAGTTGTAGGTTCCTGCAGATCAAAACAAGTTACAAACTCCTTAATTCAAAAAGTAAAGGGCAGGGCATAGTTACAATAGAAGCAAAACCAAAGTCCAGCAGTGTAGAGCCCAGCGTCCTTCCTGAGAGTCAGCATCTTCTGGACTCCAAAGGACCTGTGCAGCTCCTCTTCTCAAGCTCTGAGACCACCTACAGAACACACAGCTTGTCTCCTAGGCTTAGGCCATCTCTGACCCAACTTGTAGCTGACTACAAGATGTCATGGCATCTCCAAAGGCTGGGGGCTCTGCAGCAAGTGGGCTATACCCTTACCCATAGCCTCTCCCGCTCTCTTCAGAGATTCTAATCCTGCCTCAGGTGCTAAGCCTCAACTTCTCTACATGGCCTCTTCAGTCTCAGGGCTTCTACTGCAACTGAGGTTCTCCTGGCCTTGCACAGGGTCAACCTTCATCTACTCTCTGACTCCTTCGTGACTTCAAAACCAGAATCACCTGGGAAACGCTTAGATATACCAAGTTCCGAGTTGCCAGCATGAGGTACAGCCTTGGCCTCTCTTGTCACAGCTTCTGTGGGCTGATCCTGAGGAAATGAATTCCCAGAACATTTGTCTCCAATGATCTAGATCTCTCAAGTTCCAGCTGACCATTATCAGTTGCTCCATCAAATGAATATTTCAGTTTAGCACGATGGTCTTTTGTTAGTCACAGAGAACTCTTGAGCTCCAGCTCTGATAAAGTCTTTGCTTCTCTCTGAAACTTCACAAGTGAGGCCTCCATGGTCTGCGTCACTCTCAATACTTGTCTTCCAAGCTCCCACAGAACAGCCCACTGAGCTCTGAGCACTCTGACCCAAAGTTCAAATGTCAGCACAATCCTCCCCAAAACACACCATCAGGTGTGTCGCAGCAGTAATGACCTGGTTCCAATTTCTTAGTTTGCCTTTTATTGTTGTGATAGGCACCATGAATAAACAATAAGGATTCATTTAGCTTACTGTTCACAGTACATCTTGAAGACAAGTCAGAGCAGTGATTCAAGGCAGGAACCTGGAGGCGGGAATTGAAGCAGAAACCATGAAGGGCTTGCTACTAATAGCTTCCTCAGCCTGCTTTCTTATAGCCCACAGGCCCATTTGTGTAGGAGTGGCACTGCTTACCCTGAAGACTGGGACTTCCCACATCAATCCTTAATCAAGAATATTCACCACAGACTTGCCTACAGGCAATTTGATGGAAGTATTTCTCAATTGACATTTTTCTTCCCAGACAACTCTAGCTTGGGTCTGGCTGAAAAAAAAAAAAAAGAAGGAGGTGGAGGAGGAGGAGGGGAGGGAGGGAGGTAGGGAGGGAGAGAGAGAAAGAGAGAGGAGATATTGACCGAGTAATAAAGGACTCAAACTACAATATTAAACTTTATATAATTTAATAATAAATGGGGAACTCAATGGGAAAATGCTCCTTTCACAAGAGATCATTGTCTCCCAATGGACAGTGAATATATGAAAAGTTGATCATCAATCACTAAGAAATGAAAACTAAGGAGACAGTGTCACCGTACAACTTGCTGAAATGAAAACACAGGGTCCAGAAGGCAGCCGACATTCCATGAATTCCATCTTTATTCACTCTGGGGATGTCTAGGTTGAAAGAACCATTCTGGAGATTAGTTTGTCAGTGTCCGCTGCAGCTGAATGAATGTTCTCACCTGTTCTGCCCCACGTTTGGGGGCCACTTTGTTCCGGCCTGTTCTGCTGCTCTGATCTGTGGGTCAGCGTCTAGCAAGAGAGAGTGGAGGGGAAAAGATGTGAAGAATGGAGACAAGACAGGGTCTGATCAAGTCTCGTTTATTGAAAGGAAATCCTGGGTATTTATACCCTTTACTATATGCCTTGCCCTCGTGGACAAGCTCAGCTGAAGGCACTACGTCATGTTCCTTGCAGCGTGGAGACCATGTGCGCCTTGCAGCTGGGGGCACTAAACAGCAAAACAAGATATGTGAGAAAAACAAGATGTTTATCAGAGTGTGCTCAGCTGTTGTGGACTGTTGAAAACAAGTCTCTTGTCAGGATATATGGTTCGAGATGGCTGTAAAGATGATAGCCGCTTTCTGCTAGAAGTCGGCTTCCAACAAATGCAGGCACATCCTGCAGCTCAGCAAGCCCACTTCTAGATGTAGGCCAGCAAAAATGTAGCCACCAACTGGTTTACATAGAAATACTCATAATCCACAACTGAAAACCGTCCAAATGTCCAGTAACAACCAAATGGAAAATGTATACAGTGTGCCAGATTTCTAAAACAGAAGCCTGTAAACAAATGAAAACAGAACTGTCTGTCGCTGTTAGAAGTGGGGAGAACCATTATTCGTGAGGACGCTTAGTCCAGGGGGTGGGCGGGCATTGCTACAGATGGAAATTGCTGACTGTCATGTTTTTGCTAATTTCAGCCGTGTTTGCTTTGTGAAAAGCCAGACACTTTCCTGAATGTATCCTTCCTTATACTTGGGGATCTTGAACACAATCAGATGGCGTTTACATGGTTTCTAAATAGTCGATATTCAACATTGGCAATGGTACAGTACAACAAGTATTTTTATATACTGTTGGCAGAAATATAGATGTTGTCAAATTCCTGGAAGCTGATTAGCAATGTGGACAAAAAAATTCCAAGTTTATGGTCTTTGACCTAGTAAGTCCATGTATATCTATCTATCTTGAGGTAATTGTCCACTTGATAAAAAGACACGGAAAAAGACAGTGTTGCATGTAGCTTTTCACTACCTTGCCTATGCTTGGGAATGGGCTTCGCTACAAGCCCCTGCCCTGCTTCCTTTGAATCCATTGATAAAAGACACGAACATAATTGTTCATTTCCAACTTGCCTTCTTGGCACAATTGCTGGGCGCTACCATCTCCTGCCTGGAAAACTTACCCTTATCATTACTCTTCGCTCCACTCCTCCCACCTGCCCTAACTTGAATTGGTCAGTTGACTCTAGTGTCTGCTAAACTTCTCTGACCACCTGCCTATGGGAGCAGCCACAGGCCACCGCTCTTCTGGAGACTCACATGGTTGCCTGGTTCTTCTCTCTTCAAAGCATGGGTAAACTCTCCCTCTCCTTCCTTGTGTCTCCCTTTTCCTCTCAGGACCGAAGTCCCCCTGTACCTTCTGCCCAGCAATTGGCCCATGGCTTTCTTTATTGTAGATCAAGAACCAATTGGAGAACAAGACCTTAGCATCAGAACCGCCCTTACATGACAGGATACTAAACTATTCATATTCCATACACTCCAAACTATTTCAATATATTTAAGAATGAGAGGCTGGGAGAAAGTACATTGAGAATCATGAATGCTATGTCACTAACTGCAATGAAGCCATAATCCCAGAGTGATGGTGTTGGGGTGTGTGGCCTTTGAGAGTTAACTAGGTTTACAAAGGTCACCAATGGGTACGGCTGGTAGAATTAGAAACTACCAGAAACGGGAGACAGACAAGTTCTCCTTCTCTCTACCAGTCAGAGGCTGCAATAGTAAAGTTGCTATTAAGAATCTGGAAGAGAGACCTCAGCCAAGCCAAGTCTTGCTGGGATGCTGATCTTGTCATTTCTGGTTCTTGGAAACTACGAGAAATAAATGTCTATTTTTTTTTTCTGCAAGTATATGGCATTATGTTATAGTAGCCAAGCATAATGATCTAAAGTTTTGTCTGAATATTGTATTATTTTTCCCGTTTTGTTTCACTGTTTTTGAAATTCACCATCAAACAAATTACATTTTAATTTAAAATTTTATATATTTACTGGGGGCGGGGGTGGGGTGGGGCATTAGTCAAGGTTTCTATTGCTGTGATGAAACACCATAACCAAAAATCAAGTTGGGGAGGAAAGGGTTTACTTGGCTTACACTTCCATCTCACTGTTCATCATCAAAGGAAGACAGGATAGGAGCCTGGGGCAGGACCTGATCCAGAGGCCATGGAGGAATGCTTTCTTACTGGTTTGCTCCTCATAGCTTGCTCAGTTTGTTTTCTTAAATGCTCCAGGCCTACCTACACAGGTATAGCATCACCTGCAATGGACTGGCCCTCCCATAGCAACCACTAATTAAGGAAATGCTCTACAGGGTTCCCTCCAGGGTTCCTGATCTTATGGAAGCATTTTTTTTTTCAACTGGGGTTTCCATTCTCTTAGATGACTCGATCCTGTGTCAGGTTGACACAGAATTAGCCAGCACACATGGATGCGTGGGAGGGCAGCAGGCATCTCATGGAGTCCTCGCTTTCCACCAAGTGGGACCTGGGGATCCAACTCAGGTCATCAGGCTTGGCAGCAAGTCTTTTTACCCTGGAAGTCATCTCATTAGCCCTGTTTTAATTTTCAGAAATGTAATTGCTCACTGGTTGTGAGTAAACCCTCCTAGGCAAGGACCAAGAGTACAGAAATATGAAAAATGAAGGCTGAATGTTTCCGTCCTTGTAAGCATCGGAGTCTGCTTATAAATCTTGTTAATGTATCTTACTTAGCATATAAATATAAAACATGCACACGCGGTAAGGAAATGTGCATTACAAGTTTGGTGGTTTGTTTTTTTGTTTTTTTAAATTAGTGCTTAAATAAAAAATAAGAACACGAGGAGCTGGATCTTCCTGTTTTATTGTCTGCCCCATGCCATGATTTAAGCATCATGTAGCGACATAAGCAGTACTTTCCTGAAACATAAACTGCTTAGCGCCAGTGGCCACATGCCAGGTTCCCACCTGCTTAATACCTGCTTAGCTTCAGATGGCTCCTGTGTTGCCATACTGGGTCACTCCAACATACTGTAAAATGCCTTAGTAACACACACCAGATAATTAGGAGGTTTACACGGTAGTCTCTCTAGATCTAGACCAGCCTTTATTATGTAGTATTTAGTACTATCCATTACTTTTATAATCGGAAATTTGAGAAGTGCACATGATTTTATTCTAAAGGAATCTAGATGCAATTGCAACTGGGTTCGGGTTTCCTGAGTATAGCCGTGTTTGTTCGTGAGGGTTGAAGTAGGAAGTCAAGTGTCTGATTTTTCATCAAAGACGGTTTGTGTGAGGTGCCTTGCTGGTCTGGACTGCACTGTTGCACTGAGCACTACATCAGTAGAGGCTGCTATTTGCACACTAGAAAAGCCAAATTATTTAGAAATACTCCAAGGATGCTTGTTTTTCACACGGAGTACATTATTTGCCCAAAATACCAAAGGGATCCAACAATAAATATTCTCCTTGCCCTGAACTCAGCAGGTGAAGCTGTTATGAATCGTGTATCCCTGTCACCTGAGATGGTGCCCACACTGTCCCTGTCAGTCCTCCTGTCCCTTCCTAGTCTGAGTCTTTAAACCTGGCAGTTGGTAATTTTCTGGAGACTTCTCTATCTACACACAGGCTTCTGTGTGGATGAATTAAAACCTAGGTACCCACCTGGCTCTGTCACAGCAGGGTTTTTGCACATCAATTCCAGCAGTCAAGGGTAATTAGGAGTAATTCCAACCCTAGCAGCATCTCTGTGGTGTCATTAAAGAAGATGCACTGCATAGCCCATGAAACAGTTCTTCAGATTCCTTAGTCCCCTTCACAGCAATCTGCCCCAAGCCTCTGTTCTGGCTCACTCTAGCCTCTCCTTTCTCAAAGTCAGTCCCCATACTGACTTCTCTGTGCTGCTTTTGTGTTGCCTCTAATCTGTAGTTTAGCGCCCTGGAAGGGGCAGAACAGGAGAGGAGGAGGGGAAAAGGGGAGGAGGAAGGGGAGGAAGGGGAAGAACAAGAGTGATGGAGCAAGATCTAGATGCTTTTGCCCAATAGCATATTATAGTTAATAAATAGACCCACACAGACTAAGCCTCCTACATGTGTGATCTAGAAGTGGGAGTATAGACATTGGGATTATTTTGGAGAATCCGAGGAGGGGTGTTTGTTCCTTTGTTTTGTTGTTTGTTGGTTTTGCTTGAGAAAGAAAATAACATTTATGGAGAGTGGAAGGTTGTGCAATGTCCCATTTATGCTTTGCACTTGGCTAGCACATCACTGCTGAGAGGGATTTGGCTGTGGCCTCTGTGTTAGACCTGAG